>PVKA01002219.1:0-129370 GCA_004027165.1 Ctenomys sociabilis
TCCTTTTCTTAAAGCTGAATTATATGACAATTTCAATAATGAACACTTTTTACATTGCTATCTTCCTAGTGGTTATCCATAGTACAAGAAGCAGGTAGGATATGCTGTCCAAACACTATTAGTGCAAATCTTCTCATAGAATTACATGAAAGTAGCTGCATATTTATGCTAACTCTTATGTATATATAAATACAGAATGATCCTTCCTCTGTATCCCCTTTTTTTGTTTAGTCCTGCCAGAGATGGGTATTCTATTGTTATTGAATTATTGTAGGTGCTTGGATTCAGCGAAATACTCCAATACAGTCCAATCCACAATAATAGTGGGTTATCCACAGAAGTTGTTGAGTAGAGCCATTTACAGCTCAGCATATTATTATGGTTTTATTTTATATACTTCATTTTTATACTTTTCTGCTGGATGGTTAAGACTGAGATAAAGCAAGACCTATGTAACAAAAAAATGTAACTTTTTAATCTGATGAGGTCAGTCAAGTCCCCTCAGGGTTTATCCTGTAACCCTGTATCTCAGTTTGTAGATCCTTTGTCAGTGTCAGTCATGTGGATGAGTCACAGCCATTGCTTGACTAGTTTGCTGTCTGTGAAAGCCTGAGAGAAAGTTTTCTCTTCATGTGACTCTCCCCAGGCACACTTTAGAACTTCAATCTCTTTCCTCCATGGCTCTGTAATCTCCTTGATCAGAAAATTTGGGGTACAACTGAGTGATATGATGTTACAGTACAGGTTCCCTATGTCCTGAGTCTTCACTACCTTGAAAGGCTAGGGCCAAAAAGTTGGCTGACCTTGCAGCCCTTCCATTTCTTCAATTTTTGGTCTGCAAACATAGGTTGTTAACCATCCAGAAGAGAAGCTGATTATTACCCTGCAATACATGCAATTCAGTTTATCCTATCTGTCTAAATATCAAACATCTTAGGCATAACATGAAACAGTATTTTCTGTCAAGTACTTATAGAATATGAGGAAATAAAATTTTAAAAAATAGTACTATACACATATGATTACACAAAAATTTAGAAATCTAACCATGTAAAGCCTTGTAGCAGAATAGTATTCTAACATTTTTTTCCTTGTATCATTTTTTTTTTACCAAAAAAAAAAAAAACCCCAAAAACTTTTACTTGTGAGACAGTATGGTAATAATTGGTATATCATGACAGGAAGTATGTATTTAGCAGACCAGAAAGGCAGGCATTCCAAGCGTGACCCTTCTATTACACATTGCTATCTTCAGTGCACTTGCTTGGTTCACAGGTATGAGCATATATAAATAGTTGGGTTAAGAATCCTACCATTTATGTGCTACTTTCAAAAACCTGCTGATGCTTCTAGGGATCTTTGCCTTGTCCATCTTGTGTGTATGAATGTATGGCTTTGTCTCTGTCCTGTTTCCCAGCTTTTCTCCTTACCCTCTCCTTGTTGTCTAATCCTCAAATTCTCACTTTCCTTTTAGTTGTGTTATACCTTTCTATTTGTATCTCTTCTTTTGATTTCTTATATTAGGGAGACTATACAATATTTACACACGTGGGTCTGGTTTATTCCACTTATGAGTATACATTCAAGTGACATTCACTTCAATATAAATACTTCAAGTTTATCATTCTTTATAGCTGAGTAATACTCCATTGTATAAAAATACCACATCTTTTTCACCCATTCCTCATGTGACGGGCATCTTGGTTGTTTCAAAGATTTGGCTATCGCACATTGTGGTGCTATACACATAGTGTACACATATATCACTATGATATGATGTTTTCACTTTCTCCGGGAAAATTCCCAGTAGGGGGATAGCCTTCTGGAATGGGTTTCCTGTCCTAGTTTTGTGAGGAGTCTTCACATTGATCTCCACAATGGTTGTACCAGTCTACATTCCCACCTGCAGTGGAGAAGTGTTCCCTTTTCCCCACATCCTCTCCAACATTTGTTGTTGGTTGATTTCTTTATGATAGCCATTCTTTCTGGAGTGAGTTGGTATCGCTTAACTTGCATTTTATGGATAGCTAGTGATGTGGAACATTTTTTCATATATTTATTCGCTTCTTTAATTTCGTCCTCTGAGAAGTGTGTATTCATCTCAGATGCCCATTTCTGGATTGGGTCTTTAAATTTGAGGACCATAATGTAATTATGGTAATCTTAATAATCTTAATTCTTTATAAATTCTAGAGAGCAGACCTTTGTCTGAATGCTTATTAGTTAAGATTATTTCAAAATGTGGGGATTATATTTTCACTTGGTTGACAATTTCTTTTGATGTGCAAAAACTTCTCAATAAGAGTTGATTCCAGGTAAATCTTTCAAGTGTTTCTCTTGCAAATACATGTTTGGTCATGAACTCTTTGCCTACCCCCATGTCTTCAAGAGTTCCTCCTACTGTCTCTTCCAAGAGATTGAGTGTTTCTGTTTTAATGTTTACATCTTTAATCCAATTTGACTTTAACTTAGTGCATGGTGATAGACCTGGGTCAAGTTTTAGTTTTCGGCATGTAGAAAGCCAGTTTTTCCAGCTCCATGTGTCAAAGAGGCTATCTTTCTTCCAGTAAGCAAGTTTGGCCCCTTTGTGGAAGATCATGTGGCTGAGTGTGTTCATAGAGATCTCTGCATCTTCTAATCTATTCCATTGATTCTCAGGTCTATTTCTTTGCCAGTACCATGTTGATTTTATCATAGTAGCTTTGTAGTATAATTTCAAGTTAGGAATTGTAATGACTCCTGCCTTGTCCTTGTTGGTCAGGATGGCCTATTCTAGGTCTTTTCAGGTTCCAAATAAATTTTAGGAATGGTTTCTCTAGGTCTTGGAGGCATGTAGGTGGCAGTTTGATAGGAATTGCATTAAGTCTCTACAGCAGTTTTAGGAGCATGGCCATCTTCACCATATTGTTTCTGCCTATCTGGGAGCATGGAATATCTTTCCATTTTCTGAAATCCTCTACTGTCTCTTTTCTTAGGGTGTTGTAATTTTCCATGAAAAGATCTTTAATGTCTTTGGTTAAGTGAATTCCAAGATATTTTATTTTCTGCGGTGCTATTGTAAAAGGTATTGTTTTTACAGTTTTCTTCTCAGTGTGTTTGTTATATGTGTAGAGGAATGCTATTGACTTTTGAGTGTTGACTTTGTATCCTGCTGTGCTACTGAATTGGTATATCAGTCCTAATAGGTTCTTGGCGGAGTTTTTTGGGTCTTCCAAGTAAAGTATAATGTCATCTGCAAATAGTGATAATTTAACTTATTCTTTACCTGTTCTTATTTCTTTTATTTCTCTCTCTTGTCTAATGGCTGTAGCTAATGATTTCAAAACTATTCAATAAGAGGAGTCATTGAGGACATCCGTGTCTTGTGCCAGATCTAAGAGTAAAAGATTTCAGTTTTTACCTGTTTAGAATTACATTAGCCATTGGGTTGTCATAGATGGCTTTCATCACTTTGAAGTAGAGGCCTTCTATTCCAATTCTCTGTAGGACTTTGAACATGAATGAGTGTTGGACTTTGTCAAAAGCTTTTTCTGCATCAGTTGAGATGATCATGTGGTTTTTAGATTTCAATTTATTAATATAGTGTATTACATTTATAGATTTTCGAATACTGAACCATCCTTGCATCCTGGGGATGAATCCTACCTGGTCATAGTGTATGATCTTCTTGATGATTTGCTGTATTCTATTTGCTAGGATTTTATTGAGGATTTTTGAATCTATGTTCATGAGGGAGATTGGCCTATAGTTCTCTTTTTTGGTTGTGTCTTTCCCTGGTTTTGGAATCAGTGTAATACTTGCCTCCAGAAATGATTTTGGGAGGACATTTTCCTTTTCAATTTCATTGAAGAGTTTGAGGAGTGTGGGGATTATATCATCTATAAATTTCTTGTGGAATTAAGCTGTAAATCCATCAGGACCTGGAGTTCTCTTGATTCAGTTTGGGTAATTTGTGCCTTTCAAGGAATCTGTCCATTTCTTCTGTGTCTTTTATTCTGTGAGCATAAAGATTCTTGAAGTATCTATTGATAATCTTGTGAATTTCCACGGGGTCTGTGGTGATTTCACCTTTTTCATTCCTTATTGCTCATATTTGAATTTTTTCTTTCCTCTTTTTGATGAGGTTAGGTAGGGGCTTATCGATTTTATGTAGTCTTTTAAAGAACCAGCTTTTTGATTCGTTGATTCTTTGAACTATTTTCTTCATCTCAATGGAATTAATTTCTGTTCTACTCTTTATGATTTCTTTCTGTCTTTGGGCTCTAGAGGTGTTTGGTTTGCTCTTCCTTTTCTAGATGTCATAGGTGCAACATTAGGGTGTTTATTTGTTTCAGTTCTGTTTTGCTAATGCATGAGTTCATAGCTATGATTTTCCCTCTGAGAACTGCTTTCATTGCATCCCATAAATTCTGATGTTGTGGTTGAATTTTCATTGGATTGTAGATATTGCTGAATTTCTTGTTTAATTTCATCTGTGCTCCATTGATTGCTGAGTAGGGTGTTGTTTAATTTCCATGTACTTAGTGGGTTTTTTTTGGTTTCTTTTGTCATTTATTTCCAGTTTCATTGCACTGTGGTCAGATAATATACATAGGATAATTTCTGTTTTCTTGCATATACTTAAGCATGACCTATGGACTAGTATGTGGTCTGTTTTGGAAAATGACCCATGTGCTGCTGAAAAAAACGTGTATTCAGCTGTGGTTAGGTGGAACACTCTGTATATATCCACCAAGTCTATTTGTTCCAAGCTTTTGTTCAGTTCTGCTACTTCTTTGCTAATTTTTTGTCTTTGTGGTTCAATTTTCATTGAATTGCAGATTCAAAAAGATAGGTTGACTATCTTTTTGAGACAAGGGTGTGTTAAGGTCTCCTGTTAAGATTGGGGTCTTAGATATTAGATTTTTCATGTCCATTAAGATTTGTCTTAAATAGTTGGGTGCTCCTGTGTTTGCTGCATAGATATTTATGAGTGTAACCTCTTCCTCTTGAATTTTTCCCCTAACCAATATATAGTGGCCTTCTTTATTTTGTTTGATCCTTCTTGGTTTGAAGTTGAGACTGTCTGAGAACAAAATTGCTACCCTTGCCTTTTTCTGAGGTGCTGGGGCATGTAGTATTGTTTCCCATCCTTTGACTTTAAGCCTATGAATGTCTTTTTGAGTTATGTGTGTTTCTTGTATACAGCATATTGTTGGGTTTTGTTTCCTAATCCTCTGTGCCAGTCTATTTCTCTTAATTAGTGAATTGAGTCCATTTACATTGATAGTTATAACTGAAATGTGTTGACTTATGATTATCATGTTATTTACCTGCTGTTATTTAATTGTTTGCCCTATTTAGGGGGGTTCCTTCTTTTCTCATTTGGGATGGCATTGTCATCATGAAATTCTTTAGTTGTTTTCTGTCATGAAAATACTTCCCTTCTCCATCAAACTTGAAAGAACGTTTTGCAGGGTATAGTATTCTGGGCTAGAATTTCTTTTCATAGAAGACTTGAAGGGCTGTGCTCCATGCTCTCTTTGCCTTCATGGTTTGTGAAGAGAAGTCGGCCGTAATCCTGATGGGTTTTCCTTTGAATGTGGTCTGTTTCTTTTTTCTAACAGCTTTCAGTATATTATTCTTGTATTGGATTTCTGGGATCTTGAGTATTATATATCTCAGTGTGTTTTTACTTGGGTTAAAGTTATTTGGTGTTCTGTATGCTTCGGTTACCTGAATGTCGGATTGTTTCCTCATATTTGGGAAGTTTCTGCTATTACTTCTGCCCATATTCTTTTTATATCATTCTCTTGATTCCTTCTTTCTCATTGATTCTTAGTTTGACATTGTTCATCTTTGCATCGCCTTGCAGGTGATGAATTATTTTTTCCTGCATCCTAGTTGTTTTTAAAATATCTTTTCTCACCTTTTCACTAGCTGTGCCAGCATCTTCAAGATCTGAAACTCTGTCTTCGCTTTCACTCAAATGGTTTAGTAGACATCTGATTGAGATTTTAAGTTCTTCCATATCTCTTTAAATCTGCTTCATGCAATTTATTTATTTTCTGTATTACTCATTCAAAAATCTGTCATATTTGTAATAGCCTCTATTTTTTTTTATCAATGTCTTCTTTAAAGGGAGCTATTAATTCTTTTACTGCAGAGTTTTTTCCAAATTGGGTTTCCTCCATATATATCCATATTTGATTTTTTACTTCAGATACTATGATTTCAGAGATTTTTTTTTATTTCCAAAATTATTTCTGCTCTGAGTTCCTCTTTACCTTTGTGCTGTTGTTTCTTTGCTTGCAATGCTTTTAATTCAAATGTTTCTTTGCACTTTTTCTGCGTGGGCATTGGGTTTCCCCTACACATTTTTGCATTTGATTCTTTACTTCAGATGCTATGTATTCAGAAATTTCTTTTTTTATTTCAGGCATTAATTCTGGTCTGAGTTTCTCTATACTTTTCTGCTGTTGCTTCTCTGCTTCTGACACTGTTAATTCATTCATTTCAGCTGAGCTAGTGCCCTCTGCACTTATCATGGGTGGGCTCGAGGCCTGAGATTGCATTTTACTTCTTGACTGTCATTTTGTATACCGCTGACCTTTGGTATAGAGCTTTGGTGCAGTTATAACCTTGGCACGTAGTGAGATTTGGATGCAGATCCATTCAGTTTGAGATTATCCAGTTATGCTTGGCCTGGATCTAGCTGTTGTGTTCATCTCCTTTTTGCTGCAGCCCTTCTGGCACAATAGTGAGCCTGTGGTGCCCCTCTGTTGTGCCCCTGGCCCAGGGAGCACCAAGGAGCGCCAAAGCTCTCTCACACACTCACCGGGCCGTGCTGGGCTGGATCAGGGTCAGAAGAGCCACAGAAGTTCGCACTTGCTCTGTGGGCTTGGTGGAGGGGGCTCCGGGGAGTTACAGGGTCACGGGGACGCAGTAGAGAGTCTCACTCGCGGGGGTTACCTGAGTTTTGCTCTTGGGGTCTCTTGCTGGTGGCGCAGGGATGCAGGAATTTCTCCTACACGCTCACTGGGCTGGACTGAGTTGTATTGGGACGAGAGAGTCTCAGAAGTTCTCACTCAGTCAACAGGCTTGGGGGCAGGGGCTCTGAGGAGTTCCAGGGGTCGCAGCAGCTGCGCAGTACAAAGTCTCACTCACTCACATGGGTGCCTGAGTTTTGCTCTTGGGGGCTGTCGGTGGCTGCACCCTTTTTTTTTTTCAACTACAGGGTCTACAAGGTCTCACCATGTAGGTTGGACTCATAGTAATCCTCCTGTTACAGCCTCCCAAGTGCTGGGATTATAACGCCCTCATTTGTTTTTATATCAATGTTATATGATACTCTAAGGCAAAGTTTATTTCTCATACTTTAATTATATTATTGTCACATTCTTGAACCAAAACATGATAAATTATAATTTTATATGTGCTGCCAAAATGAGCACAATAAATTATAATTTTAAAAAATTAAAGCTTTCAAGTACATTGAAGTCCTTTTATCTCATTTTGTTTTATATTTTGTTGCTTTTAAGATTTTGATGGTGATTTTTCTAGCTGATGGCAGTTCTCAGTTCAGTATAAAGATGTAAATGCTTCTTCCTTAAAACTTTTTTTCTCAGACTCACCAAACAAGGTGGCTAGTAATGCTTGAATCCCATCACTGAGAATTTTCAATTGTTTCTTGCCTCAAAGTGGAGAAAGAAACTTTTGTAGGTCTTTTGATGATGTGTCTGAGGGCTCAGTGATACTGGTAGAAAGCCCTTAAGCTTTTGGTGTTGCACAGGGACATTTTAGCAATGATTGGCTGTGGGCAGGCTGTAGAGTAGAAAGCCTTCCATCGCACAGCACAGCTGTTTGGTGCTGTGCAGGCCAGTCCTCCCCGTGAACACTGAGTACCATGGGTATCTTTTCCTCCCCTCCATTTCCCCAAGGCTTCTGCAGTACCTTCTTATTTGAGCTAAATATGCAACAGTTGGAGTACTGCCTGCTCAAACCTTCTGAAAACCCAGCAAAACTTGCTTGTTTAGGTTTCAAGAAGGCAAATGACCAAATTACTGATGTGCAGGTGCTATTCTGATTGTCTGCTGGGTATCAGTGAAAGATATTTTTATATGGAGTTATTTTAGTCATTTTTCAAACCACAAGCATCTGGTAGCTTAAACAGTACACTGGCTCGTGCACTGTTTAATTCTGCCCCTTAAAGCAATACACTTTTTTTAAATTATAATTTTCTTTTACTTTGAAGAGTAAAAACAAAGGCAAGAAAAACAAAAACAAAGACAGGTAAGAATAACGTACAACAGTGCAAATGTTGCAGATTTTCTAAACAAGAATAACTGATTGATGCAATATATATTTATAGTCACATTTATAGTTATTTCCTTTCTAAGAGATGTATGTTTGGATGTGTTTGTACATACATACACCGATAGAAGAGTGAATTGGAAATACAGTAGATGTTTGTGTATACATATATCTAAAGTGCTTTGTGAAATAGATGGACATTATAGAACTTCAGGAAAGTTTACATCTATTTTGATCTCATTTGAAGATATTTATTTGTTTAACTAGAAACATAAACTTTAGACACTGAGATATAAAATTAGGACTCAACTTAGTTATTGTCTATATCTTAAATGAATTCATTTATTTGACTATGAAAAAATTTATAGCAATGTAATCTGTAAATGAGTTTTAAAAAAGTTAAAATTAATAATAATAACATTCATAATGAAAATGGAGAAAGAAAATCTGGAGACAGAAGAAGGGAAATAGGAGAGGAGAGAAAGGCAAATAGCAAAGATATGAGATGTGTTACATACATGAATGTAATATGAAGATGGATATAAACTTCATGCATTGACAAAATGACTAATAAAATATTTTTTAAAAAAACGAGAAGTCTCATGGTCCTGCCTGCCATACTGCCCTGCCCCTGGGACATGCTGAGCTGGTGAATGAGGTTGAGTGTGTGGGTGCACACCTGTAATCCCAGCATTGGGGAAGCTAGAAACAGGAGGATCAGTATGAGTCCGAGCTGCATAGTGAGACCTTGTACCAAATACATAAATGAAAAAAAAGAAAGAATGAATGAAAGACTATTTTAAGTGTAATAGAATTAATTTTAAAATAGTCCAGAATTATAAAATATATTGTCTCTAGGTTGAATGAAAATTTAGTAGGCAAATACAACTGCTACAACAGATGCTTACAGGTGGGCATAGAAAGGGTCCTTGGAAGACCTCTGCCAGTTGTCATCAAACATGAAGAAGGTTTAGGATGGTTTGCTGCAGTTTTGTAAGTCCACTGCAAAAGTCTGAGGATTACAGATCATCTCTGAGGCATTCCTCACAGGGGACAGAATGATTGCCCCAAAGTGATTGCGACAGAATAATAGGAACTTTTGGCAGTAGACTCAATTCAGACAGGTAAGCCATTGACTTCCCAAGGTACCACAGAACGAGTCATGGTCACTGGTGAGAAGACAATAAGGATGTATCTGCCCTGTACAGAGAAAGGTGAAGTACCAAAACCAGGACAAGGTAGGCAGCTGGGAAGAAGCTCTGGGCTTTGCTGCGCCAGGAGTTGAAAGATGATTTGTAAATAGGATTAGTTCAAAGCCTTTCAGGGGAGCTATGGCAGAGAAAAGTGCACCAAGATGTCAATGACGTAAGTCACATGGGTATTTAGGAAACAGCTCCTCTGTTTTTCAAAAGGAAGTACCCAGAGCTCTTTTGCATTTATGCTGATAATACTTCATACAGTGCTTGTTTGCAGATTCCTCTGAAGTTCTGTTCCCCAACAAACCTATTTATTAAGCGCCTCCTGCTTACCAAAATACCTGTTCACACTCTAGTAGGAAGAGAGGGATGAGCAAAACCATTGCAAAACAAACTCTCTTGCAGCACACAGTCTGGGTTGAGGAAATCACTGCCAGGCTTCTTCACCCTTCTGTGGACCTGGCTGTCCTCTGGGGCTCACACTCACACCTACAGGCCTCGCAGACTGTGTTGCTTGAGCCCCATGCTTGCCAAGACTTCTGTATCCAGCCATCTGAGCTCTGCGTTCACTATGGCCAGTGCTGTACTCATTGCTTTTCCCTGGCTACTTATCTCATTTCTGTCTCCTAGAACGGCAGCTTGTCACCCAAGCCTCAAGATTGGTGACCTTAAACTCACTGTTTTTCCCTCCATTGGCTCCCTTTCCTCCAACAAAATACCAAGTCCTTCCAATTTTATGTATTATTAGATGACACCTCCCAACTTAACCAGTTAATGAGATATTCTTGGATAACAGCAAAACATATAACTATTATTCACTAAAGTGAGACAGAGCAATATATTGTTAAATAATGTCAGTAACTCTTACAACCTTTCTTTAGCCACAGAAGAACTTTTCTGTTGCTGTCTTGATCTCTGCATATATTTTGTATCTCTGATGTCTCTGGGTGGTTGTGGATATGAAAGTATTCACCCTCACAGCCAGATAAAAGACATGCAGTTGTCTAGGCCTGATAGTGCAAATTTGTAATGACAGTTCATTTGGGAGACTGAGGCAGGACTTCAAATTTGAGGCCACCCTTAACAATTTAAAGGTTTGTCTTAAAATAAAATAAAACTAGGCTGCAGATGTAGCTCAGTGGTAAAGCACTATGCTTGCCATGTGCAAGGCCCTGTATCCAGTATTGCCATAAAAAGCTATAAAAGATATGTAATTCAGTACTCTGCATAGCTGGGTATGGTGGCACATGCCTATAATCCCAGCACACAGGAGAAATAATAAAATACTCTGTGCAGTAGTAAGAAGTATTTCCTAAGCAAACATTATCACGCTTATTTGTAACTTGGTTGCTTTGAATAACAGCTTTGCTAGTTTAAGCGCCAACTTCTGTCCTGGCTACTGTCACCTACTGGATAGTTTGCACAGGCAGGAAAATGACGCTGACAGAATCAGTACCACAATATGGGAATGTGTGAGCAAATACATATTAGTGCTCACCTAATATACTTAGTGCTTAGTTCAGGCAACAGGGCAGAGAGAGTACAGATAAGCTTTTTTTTTTTTTTTTTTGGTAGAACCGGGAATTGAACTCAGGCCCTTGTGCTTGCCAAGGAAGAGCTTATTCCACTGAGCCATCTCCCTGGCCCCCAAGCTCTTGGTCACAGAGAAGATGCAGTGGAGTTTTTGTTTTGTTTTGTTTTTTGTTTTGTTTTTTCTTAAGGAAGTATGGAAGGTTGAGTCCTGAGTAAATGACAGGAAAGTGTAAGAGAAGCTGTAAAATGATAAACCTGCTTTTTTGTCTTTTGCTGAACTTCTTGCTTACTCCTTGAGCTGGATGTTGGGCATATTATCCTGGAGATAGAGGCCACTGCTGTGCACAGTCAGGGCGGACATTCAGGAGAGAGCAGCTCCCACTGGGCGGCAGTAGTGAATGCTCAACTGGCCTCACCTTCCTCTGCAGCCTTCTGAATGTCACCATCCATTTGCCCTATTCCACGCCCCGTCTCGGCCATCCCTGTCTGCCTGTTTCTCCTGCCTTTTCCCCTCATGTGCCAACAATTTTCCAGCTTTGATGCTTCAAATTCATCCAGATCTATCCCTGAGAGAGTGACTGCCTTCTTTAAAGGTCCTTAGTGGTTCTCTGTGGCCTTCCGAATAGATTCCTACTTGTGTAATTAATATCCAAATACTAATAGAGTCTCTGCCTGCTAGAGGGCCAGAGCCTCTTCTGTACTTCTGGAAATCTGAACCATTTTGCACCTCCCTCCTGCAGCCAACTTCTCCTTATCTCTTGGCTTAGCCTGAGCATTACTTCGTTTGGTAAAATGACTTTGTGGTGATTCCACATAGCTGGGAAGCAGCATTGTGCCCTTGCTGCGTGGCTTCTGAGCACTTCAAGCCTTCATACATCTTACTGTTTTCTTTTTAACTTTGAAATTTTCTGCTTGTGATCTTGGCTTTATGCCTCCTCAGCAGTGGACATTGGTGAAGACAGTGAAAAGACTCGAAAGAACAAATCATGTTGAGAAGCACGTGAGTAGCTCAGTTTCCTTGGGGCAGTTGAATACGTGAGCGGCTCAGGTGGCAGAAGTCATGTTCGATACCTCCAGATAAAGAGATCTTTTTGTGTGGGCAATAACGTAACAGGAAAGTAGAGAACTTTCTTACTTAAAACATCTGTATTTTTAGTGGTTGTGATAGAACAGCTATTATTGAAAGAAAAAATCTTTTTAGTCTATTTCATAATGAGATATTAATGATCATCTTGAATAGGAACACTCCATTTTTTATTTTTTGTTTTTATGTGAACATCCCATATTAAGTAATTGTAAATCAAGTTCTAGAAAATGGACAAATTATTCTCAAAAAAAGAAATTATTCTCATTATTAAAACAAGTTTCTTATTCCATTAATCTTTTCCTTTTAATATTTTTATTTTTAAAGAGTAAAAAATAGTATTAAAACAGAAAAATTACAAGTGATACAGAATTTCACTTAACAAAGTAATATGAACTTCACAGTATTTGTTGTAATTCATTGTTGTCTTCCAACCGTTTACTCATATTACCAGATATATGCATGCAAAGTTGGAAGAAGAAGGAAGAAAACAAATATATAAGAAATTAAGAGAAAAAGGACAAATAGTTGAAATAGGGAGACAAGAACATTGGAGCATTAATTGCTGCTTTCTATAGTTCAGCAGAAATCCACAGTACAGTTGTCTGAGCCATCCTGCTTACATACCTAGATAAATCTCTTTC
The DNA here is from genome assembly GCA_004027165.1 of Ctenomys sociabilis. Classification (NCBI taxonomy): domain Eukaryota; kingdom Metazoa; phylum Chordata; class Mammalia; order Rodentia; family Ctenomyidae; genus Ctenomys; species Ctenomys sociabilis. Next base: position 12,750 of record PVKA01002219.1, read on the forward strand.
CCCCACTCCTTTCCTGTCTTCTCATCTCAGTAACTCTTTCCTTTTGAATATCTTCATTCCTTTTTCCCTGTATCTATTTTACCCTTCAGATTCCATTTTTTCATTTAGGTTCTCATGCTAAGGAGATGATATGATGTTTTCACAGGTGGGTCTGATTTATTTCACCTAAGAATATGGTCTCTAGTTGTATCCATTTACTGACAAAAGGCTCAGATTTATCCCGTTTTATAGCTGAATAATATTCCATTGTGCATTGTGTAAAAATACCACATCTTGTTTTTCCATTCCTCAGTTGATGGGCATCTGGGTTGTTCCCAGGACTTAGCTGTGACAATTTGTGCTGCTATATATATGGATCAGCATATATTGCTGTGGTATGAGGTTTTCAGTTCTGTAAAAATACCCAGGAAGAGAATAGCTGGCATGAATGGGACCTCCAATCCTAGTTTTTTTAGTTATCTCCACACTGATTTCCACCAGTCTGCTCTCCCACTAACAATGGAGAAGGGTTCCTTTTTCCCCGTAGCCCCTCTAGCATTTCTTATTGGCTGACTTCTTGATATTTGCCATTCTTTCTGGAGTGTGATGGAATCTCAATGTTATTCTGATTTGCATTTATTGAATGAGCAGTGATGTTGGACTTTTTAATATATTTTCTTGGCATTTATATTTCTTCATCTAAGAAGTGTATATTCATCTCAGATGCCCGTTTTTGAATTGGGTCTTTGAACTGGGGAGGCCTGATATTTAAAAAAAATCTTTATATGTTCTAGACAAAAGCCTTTGTGGGAGGGACAGTCATGAATTTCTTAAGTTGTTCATTGTCATGGAAGGATCTTATCTCACCATTAAATTTGACAGATAGTTTTGTAGGGTATATCAATCTGGGTCAGAAGTTATTTTCTTTCAGGACCTGAAATACTTAACTTCAAGCTCTTCTTGATTTGATGGTTTGTTTTGAGAAATCTGCCATAATTCTGAGGGGCTTTCTGTTATAGGTGATCAGTTTCTTCTCTTTAGCAGCGTTTAATAGCCTGCTCTTTTGCTGAATTTTTGAGGTCTTGATTATTGTGTGTCTAGATTTATTGTGATTTTGGCTGTGTGGAGTTCTATATGCCTTGCTTATTTGTAAATCAGGTTCTTTTCTCATGTTTGGAAAATTTTCTGCTGGTATTTCTGAAAATAGGCTTTTTTATGTCGTTTGTGCTATTTCTAATGTTTCATTGACACCTATTATTCTTGTATTTTTTGTGTGTGTCATCTTGTAGCTGCTGAATTGTTATTTTCTGATTCCTTTTAAGTTTTAAGAGATCTTTCCTTTCACGTTCAGCAGCTACACTGCTGTCTTTGGGGTCTGAAAGTCTTATCTTCGGTTATTTATTTATTTATTTATTTTTTCTGTTTGTGATCCACCCCGGGGGTGGGACTGGCACAGCATGTGGTGCTGGGGATCAAGCCATAGACCCTGCTCTTGCCAAAGGTTACCTAAGCAGGCGTTTTAGTCTACTGAGCTATCTCACTGGCCCTATCTTGAGTGGTTTTGCCTGCTTTCAATGGAGTTCTTAATTTCCTTATAGCTGTTTGAATGTTTCATGCATTCTGTTTCTTGTATTGTTCATTCATCGTTTCAATCATTTTTTACCTCTTTTTTATATCTTTTTTTTTTAGCCATGCTGAGCAATTCTTTCATGAATGTTGTCATATCTTTTTCTTTTCCTTTTTGTATTTAGGACAGGGTGTACAGGGTATATGGGGTCTCACTGCGTAGATCAGACTCATAGTGATCCTCCTGTTTATGTCTCTCTGTCCCCCCAATGCCTCATGTAGTCATGGGGATGCTTCAAGAGTTTGTGATTAATTATTTTTTATTAATTTTATTGAGAAACAAATAGCAATAAGAGTTCTTAATCTGAAAACTGATTAGTAGGACAGTTTCAATAACTAATGCACTGCATATTGTTGTTTTCATAGTGGTATTCATAGTACAAGATGCAGATGTAATATCCTGTCCAAACACTTTTAGTACCAATCTTTCTTCTCATTGAATTAAGAGAAAGTAGCTGTATATCTATCCTAACTATTTCGTATTTTGCTTATACAGATACAAAATGGTCCTCCATTTATATCCCCCTTTTTTGTTTAGTTTTGTCAGAGATGGGTTTTCCATTGTCATTTCAATATTGTGGCCAAACAGATTAAAAACTAGAAATATTTGACTCCAAAACTTTTGCTTTTAATTACAGTATTGCAGTGCTTCCTATTTTGTGGTTTGATGCACTAGATGAGTAGATATCACTAAATGTATTATGTGTCTCTTGAAAGCACTGTTACTGTGAATGTTTGGTCCAACAGCTGTATCAGTGACTTCACCCTTGTCAACCCAAAGATTTGTATAATGCAGTCAGTGCCTGTGGCTTCCTAGAGTGGTGATTTTCAGCACTGTCAGAGCAGGATGCTGGGACCTAGACCTGGCTCTTGTGAGGTAGAGAAGTCTGCACATCAGATACCTCCATCAGAATCTCTTTTACCACAGTGAGCAACACAGGGAGTTTTTAAATAATCCATAATAATAGTTTTTACTTTCTGACAACAAGATTCATCAGTGTTTTCTTTCTCCCCTGGTTCTGAGCTATGTTAGCCCACACTCTTGCCTCAGTGACTACTTTGAAGCGCACACTCCATTTCCCCGTCTAAAGTTATCAATGGCTCCTTTTTACCTTTATGATATTTTACCAAAATTCTCATCTTTTCTCTGTTCAATTAGCTTCAATTACGTGGAGGTTTTTATAGTTCTTACTAGCTAGTCTAGATCCTGTGGTCTCAGCTACTCCTCTGCCTTCTCCATGTCCTTTCATGGTAGGGAGTTCAGTGAACAAAGGTTTCCCATATCTTCTGCAGGCCTGGGTTTAATTCATTAGTGTAATCCATGCCACTTTATTTTAATTAAGTGCTGGTATCCTCATGTATTCAACTCAACTAAGGACTCCTTAAAAAGGAGTTTACAATACTTAGGACCTTGAATATAATGGATACTAAACTGTTAATGTCCTATAAATCTCTATAGACTAAATATCTGCTAAAAAGTAAGGACCTATGCTGTATTCTTTACTTGTGGGAAACACAGCTGTGGCAAGAAATGTTTCCCTAATGCTCCAGCATGACTAAAATGTTAAGTACGCTTAGAATTTCCCTGGCTGAGGGCTGGGAGTAGCCTTCAGGATCCTGGATTGGTGAGTCCCTAGTTAAGCTCTCAGTATCAGCCAATTTCAGTATTATTTATATTGGCCACCTTATGTCAAATCTCAGATACTTAGTACATTTACGGACATCTAGTCATATGTTCTCATAAGAACAGGAATTATATTCTGTACACCTATGTTGGTATTTAGAACTATTAATGGATGTAAAAAGTCTTCTATTTCATTTTTTATTTACATGAGACCCTAAACTTGTTACACTGTTAGTGATTTGTGTATATGTAAACCTATGGTTTTTATATAGAGAGATATGCTGTTGCCTGTAAGAAGTATTTTTAATTTGTCTGAATGAACATGTTGAGAGTATGAGATATTTTTCTCTATGAAACGTAAAAGTAGATTATGGTTTGTGATATAATCTGAAGTTGTTAAGGAGATAGATGTTTTTCTAATCCCACTTCCAGTATAACATACAAAAGTTTTTGTCTTGAAAGATAGCCTTTTAAAAACTTTAATATTTTATATTTTTCAGTCTTGTAGCTCCGATAGATATTTAAAGAACTTTATGTATTTAAGTCATTGACATTTAGTAATAGCAAATGTTCTTCCCTTTGTTAAGTGGGAGACTTTTTTATTGTTGGTATAGTTTAAAGACAAACCAAAATATTATTTCCAATACAATCATTTAAGCTATTTTGTTATCTCCCAAAACCAGTCATTAATGGGCCAAGTAGCATTACTGACCATATTGACTCTCTAATAACTGAAAATGGTGTGACACTAGAGCTTGAGGCTTGCTACTGGTGGCTCTCTTTATGTTTTTCTGTAGTTGGAAGGGCACAACATCTTCTCTGCCCTGAGCTCCAGTGAGTACGAGCAGGTGCTGGAGATCATCCGAAAAGCCATCATCGCCACGGATCTTGCTTTGTACTTTGGAAACAGGAAACAGTTGGAAGAATTGTACCAGACCGGATCGCTAAACCTTCTTAATCAGTCACATAGGTAAAAATAGCTTTACCCACTTTAGAAGTCCAATAATTTGTTATATGGAATAAACTAATAACTAAGAATGGCATGTAATTTATTATGGATTTGTATTTGATAGAACCAATGTAGAACTAATGCTTTTCTGTTCTATGTGCATTTTTGTTTATATTTTGGTCGTTTCATTTTGTAGCAAAATTTCTGGCAGTGCACTGTGCAAATAATTAAAATGCTAACCAGAATGTAAAGTACTCACACAGAAACAAGTACCTTTAAACTAAAAGGTCCTTGTTTGATTGACAACTTGGCAGAGTCTGGAGTTTGGCTGTCAGTCTCAGACCCCAAAGTACATGAAAGTAGATTCGCTTTTCAGAATCCATATCCTGCTCTCCAAGCTCATGTTGTTGATCTATAAAACTGAAATTCCATTTTGTTGATCTAAAAAATAATGTATTGTATCACAGAGATTAGAACATTGGCCTTGTTGTGGTCAGAATCACTTAGGAAGCTAAGTGATTAGCTGAGTAGCAACTGTGCAGCAACTAAAAGTTTGTTCAAAAAACTGAGTCAGATAATAGAGAATTGGGATAAATGTTCTAATGGCATCAGGCTAAATTAGTCTGACAGCTTTTTTTTCCTTGCACTTAGCCTTGCTTAGTGGGTTCAGGGTTATATACCAGGTGTGTTCATATGAACTTGCTCTCCTGTGTTTTGATCCTGGGTCTCATCTTTGGATGACTTGCGCCACCTTGCCTTGACAATTCTTAGGTGGCTAGCACCAACGTTCACTGCTGCGATTCTCCTGTGCTGGTAGAGCTTTAACAGTTTTTGTCTTTAGGTTTCTGAACATTCATTTACTTCGCCAGTCTGTACTTCAGGTCTTTGCATATCTCCTCTGTAATCTGTTAACTACTAAAACTCTAGTGGACTGTTTTCAGGTTCTTGGAAGAAATTTTCTCAGATATGCAAACATAAAACATTAGGTTTTACAACTGAATACTGATCTAATGAAGTTTCCCTCATTGAGAGTAAATATAGTTTGTATAATGGTAGTGACTTTGATTACACAAGTTATTTGTGATTCAGTTTAATTTCAAATATAGACATACCCAGATTTTGTGGAGCTTGAAATTCACCCAGTATTAAGAACTGTCTTTAAGAAAAACCAATACATCTTATTTTCATGCACAGAAAGACCCCTCCTAGGACCCAGGGTCTGTACAGGTCCAGCAAGTGCTCTAGCACACTTTCCTCTGCCTGAAATCCTAGAGAGAATTAAGGCCTGCAGCATTCTTGTCTCCAACAGCTTGTGCTAAAATCTATGCAAACAGATGTTTACTCACAGTTCTGTTTTTTAAATAGCAGTTGTAAGATCAGAGAAAGCCTTTGTGAAATACATTTTGGCTTCCTGAAACCCATGTGCTTCCTTTTTTATTCTTGAATATATTCTTTGTATCTAAGTGATTGCAATAATTATAATTAGAGAATAGAAAATTTAAATACCTAATTGCAGGCTGGGCTGGCAAGATAGCTCAGTGGAATAAGCACTTCCCTGGCAAGCGTAAGGGCCTGAGTTCAATTCCTGGTTCCACCAGAAAAAAAAAAAAAAGTGGCTGACATTTCCAAGTGACATGCCAAATATAACAGGAAATACCCTAATTGCAAAGAATATTACATAAGGTGTGCAGTACATATGTATTTGTGTGTTACTTCTGTGTGATAATTGTATATTTACATGTGGTTAATATTTTATACTTCATAATTTTAAAAGTAATGCTGGTTTTAACAACTCAGTGTAGAGACGTACACAGGAAAAATGGTGATATTCACTTCTTTAAAACTACTGATTATATATTGAAATACTTATCAGGAATTTCTATATGTTTAAAGACATGTTAATGCACAATATATAGTTTATACAAACCCATATACATTTAGTACAAGACACATGTTCTTTTAAAGAGTTGAATAAAGGCTTACTAAACTTTCCATTGATGACCAGCACTTCTAAAATTTTGCTTTGTAAGTAGGCCTTTAATGAGTCTTGCTTACAAAGATTTTCCTGCTAATATTTCAAGAAACAAATAGCATATATCACTAGAAATTTTTGCACATATTAAATTTTTGAAAATTTTTAAGAAATTCACCCACTTCCTATGGGTGAAAGGTATTTATTAATTTTATGACTTCCTGACTACTTACTGTTCTGAGCATATATTTCTGTTGGCTTATTTTTTATTATTCCTACTTCTGTGTTTATACTACTGTTTATATTTTGTTGGATTACTTATTTTTCAGTAAATTATTTTACATTCTCTATTTTTGTGAAGTATATTAAAATTTTCTGCATTATGCATACTTTTTTTGTGGTACCAGGGATCAAACTCAAGACCTTGTGCTTGTCAGGCAAGCACTTATTCCACTGAGCTAGCTCACCAGCCCCTATAGGTACTTTCTTAAGGTTGCTTTTGAAAGTATTACACAGATTTCCTTTTCTCTTTCACTGCTGCATCAAACCCAGAGCCGTCAGGCATTCTAGGCAAGCACTCTGCCTCTCTACCAGTTCTTTTGTGCAGAAAGAAACTTACCTTCATGAAGCCAAATCAGTCATTATTTGTTTTAATTAAATCTCATAGTAATATAAATAGTCTATAACTTTTTTGTGTAGTTTTTTACAGTTTGAACCTTTATTTAGATCTTTTCGGTGAAACTGGGGATTGAACTTAGGCCCTTGCGCTTGCCAGGGATGCACTTATTCCACTGAGTCATCTCCCCGGCCCCTAGAGTTATGTTTTTATGAGACTATTTCTTCCTGATAGTTGAATCAGTACCATTTAGGGGTGACCCATTTTTCTACTTAATTAAATTCATTAAGGTTTTATGTCTACCTGGATAATTTTTTGGACTCCATGAGAAATTTATTGGTAAATGTCTTATCTTTACTATATGTATGCTCTTTTGATAACTCTTCCACTCAATTTCCAAAAATCCATGCAAACTATCACTTAGCAAATATATATATTACAAATTTTCATGTGAAAATTTTCAAACTTACCTAAAAAATAGAGAAAAACAAATATATATCGGACTACCTAGATTCAAAAGTTACGGGGCTACGGATTTGGCTCAGCAGCGGAATGCTTGCCTAGCAAGCTGGAAGCCGTGGGCACCAAAAACAAAAAATAAAATAAAACCTCCCCTAAAAAACAATTCAACCAAAAAAATACAGTAAAATCAAAAGTTATTAACATTTTACCATATATTGTATCATTGTTTTGCTGGGCCATTTTAAGTAAATTATCAGATATCGTTAACTGTTACCTCCTTTATCATGACTATTTAAAAAGAGTCTGCTTGGTATTTTTCAATGAATAATATTCACATTGGCTTTTTAATTGCGGTTATATTACATTTATTTTTTCACTTAAAAAAGAAAATATATTGCTTATTTAAAAACATGATATTACTATATATAATGAATAAAATTTTACAGTTTGTTTACAGCTATTGCATAGCTTTTTCAATAAAATTATGTGGGTCACATTAAGCTCTTTATCACTTGAAAATTTAGTTTTCCCATGTATTACTGGAAGTTAAATCCAGTGTAAATAAAGTTACATATTTTTTAATTAAAAAAAGTTGTATTTACTTAGAAGCATTCAGAATGTCAACAAAACAGTTGTAACTTTTTTTTGCAATTACAGAGTGGTATTCAGTTAACAGAACAACAATTATTTCATACAAGCTGCATCAGAGACAACTGGAGATGAAAAACTACCATCCCCATATATAACTAATTTGTGCTGTGCACCAACAAGAACAGGCTTTAAGTTTCCATGCCAATTTACAACCCCCATACTGTACCAGGCAAGGTTAGTGGCTATGGAAAATACCACCAGGACAGGGCTATCTAAAGACACATTCGGTTGTGTGTTAACTATACAAAAAAAAGACACTATACAGTTTAAAAACAAATCTTACACAGCCTTACACTTTAATTCTTTTTTCTTCAAAAGGAGTGAGCCGTGTACAGGGGTTTAAATGCTTTATAGACAAGAAAAAAAAATTGTGCTAGAACCAACTTATTCATCATCATCCTCTTTTTCATCCTCTTCTTCCTCTTCTTCATCCTCTTCCTCCTCTTCCTCCTCTTCATCCTCATGTTCCACATCCTCCTCCTCTTCCTTCTTTTTCTTGCTTTTTTCAGCCTTGACGACTCCCTTTTTTGCTGCATCAGGTTTTCCTTTAGCCCAGAAGGCAGCAATGCCTTTTTCATACTTCTCCTTCAGCTTAGCAGCCTTCTTCTCGTATGGCTGCTTGTTATCTGCTGCAGTGTTATTCCACATTTCTCCAGGTTTCTTTGTGACATTACTAATGGAGAGGCCAGGATGTTCTGCTTTGATTTTTGGGTGATACTCAGAACAGGAACAAGGAGAAGGCTGAAGGAGGCCTCTTGGGCGCATTGGGATCCTTGAACTTCTTTTTTGTTTCTCCTTTAGGAGGAATATAAGTTTTCATTTCTCTTTCATAATGAGCCTTGTCCGCTTTTGCCATATCTTCAAATTTTCCTTTTTCTTTAGCAGACACAGTCTTCCACCTCTCTGAGCACTTCTTAGAAAACTCTGAGAAGTTAACAGAAGCATCTGGGTGCTTCTTCTTGTGCTTCTCCAGGCAAGTTTGCACAAAGAATGCATATGATGACATCTTGCCTCTTAGCTTCTTAGGATCTCCTTTGCCCATGTTTACTTGTTTTCCTCAACGAGGTACAGAGTTGTCCAGTGCCCATCCAGCTCTCACTTGCCCCAGTGCTGTCTCTATGGAGCTCAATGTACTGCAACGGCTGTGAGAGCAGAAGCCAGACCTAAAGTTACATATTTTATATGGTTGTCATATTTTTCCTCATTTAATAAGCTTTAGTATATCATTTTATACATATCAAAATATTTTTAGGGGCCAGGGAGATAGCTCAGTAGAGTAAGCGCTTGCCTGGCAAGCACAAGGGCCTGAGTTCAATCCCTGGTTCTGCCAAAAAAAAAAAAAAAAAAGAAAGACAAAATAATAATAATAATAATAATAATAATAATAAAAGTACCATGGCCACTTTAAAAATATAAGTATTTTTAGATTTCATGTTCGTCTTCTTCTTTCACCCATTCATTATTGCCTCCAGACCACTGTGATAAAAGTCTGCCACAGGAGTGGCACAGAACAACAGAAATGTGTTCTGTCTCTGTTCTATAGCCGTAGCTTTTCCTTTTCCTTTTCCTTTTCCTTTTCTTTTCTTTTCTTTTCTTTTCTTTTCTTTTCTTTTCTTTTCTTTTCTTTCTCTCTCTCTTTCTTTTTTTTTTTGTATTTAGGACTGGGTGCAAAGGGTCTCATTGTGTAGATCAGACTCGTAGTGATCCTCCTGTTCACAGCCTCCCAAGTGCTGGGATTACAGGCACACGCCACCACGCCCAGTCTCAATACGCCACCACACCTACTCTCCGTCACCATCTCAGCACATCATTGCAGGCCCAGGAAATGGAACTCCTGTCTTCTACATCTTTGTTCTGGACCCAGAGTTCTGCTGTTGAGTTTCCAACAAGGCTGCCTCCTCCTGGAGGGCTCGTGATCATGTGCTATCCTCTCACAGATCTCTGTGTGCTCACCTGGAGTTCTTCTTTCTCTGTCTTTCTTTATCTTCACCAACGGACACTGGTCACGGACTAAGGGATTTCCCTTTGCCACTGGAAACATGAATGTCATAGCAAACTATGCTCAGATTCAAGGAAACTGAGGCTGAGGCAAGAGAAAAATTTAAAAACCAAAATGAAGGGTATAGTAAGTTGCTCTTATACAGTAATCCTTGGGCCCAGGGTGAAAATCAAAGGTATTCAAGCATCAGAGCAAAGATGGCAGCACTCTGAGTGTGAACAGCTGTGGGGCAGGTTTCCCTGGAAAGTGTTTGCTATGTAGGTTCATAGTACTGTCTTTGCACAAGGTTGTGGCTCTGCCAGCATTGTTATGAACAGGCAAGCACACATGAGATCCCTTCCTTTGTAACCTCTCTGCTTTATTTGATTGATTGATTGATTCATTCATTCATTCATTCATTCATTCATTGGACTTGGCTTGAAAAAAGTGACTTCATTTTGTTACAGATAGCATTCACAGCAAATTAACCTCTTATGTCCCAAGTAGGCAGTTGCCTGGGCCTCCTTTCTTCTTGTGGCCTACTCAGCCTTTGCACAGTTTATTCTGCACATCTCCTATTTTCTTGGGGTTTTTCAAACTTTGTATTCTGTCCTCATCTTCTGATCTGATTGCTTTTTTTTTTTTTTTTTCAGAACTAGGGATTGAACTCAGGCCTTTATGCTTGCCAGGCAAGCGCTTATTCTACTGAGTCATCTGCCCAGCCCCCTCATCTTCTGATCTGTGCTCTTTATTTTTTGTCTCCATCAGTACTTCTTGTCATCTGTCTTGGATGTTTACTATTGTGTCACTATTGATTGTGTCCCTTGTTAGTATGGACATTGTGATTAGCACTCAGCGTAGTGATAGGAGATGCTTGGTTTTAATGTCCCCTCCAAGACTCCTGCTGAGATTTCATGCCCTTAGTAACACTCCTAAGAGATGAGGACTTCAAGATGAGATTTGGCTGTGAGAATGCATCCCTCAGAGCACACTAAGTGTTGTTATGGAGATAATAGGCTCCTTGTCTTCCCAGTGAGCTCCTGGCAAAAGGATGAGGGGTTTTTTTTTGTCTCATTTGGGCTGGTTTACCCTTCTCCTGTGTCATGCACAGCAGAAAGAGGGATTACTAGCAGCATAAAGACAGAGAAGAAGATAAATATGAAGCGTCAAACAGAAAACATCTGTAAGCCAATTTACGTGATATCCTACTGAAATCACCCTTGCTGCACTTTCCCTAGCTACAGTGAAAAGTAAATGTCATGTTTGCAAACCAGCTCTGGACTCTAGCCAGGGGCAGAAAAAATATAACTTTAACAGTTTAACTAAAACTAGCCATCATGGCCTCCTGTTGGCTCAAGTTATTCAGTTCAGTGATTTAAAATTCCTTGAAGATAAAAGTTTAAAAACAAAATAAAAATGTTAAACTGATAATTGAAGGGGAAATAGTTTTACCTAATCTTTTGGCAAATAATATATATGGCTTTTTAAGTTAAAATTAAAACAAGGCTCAGTGGCAACTTCTAGGGAAAATGTCCCATCTGCATCTCCAGATGCTTGCTTTTTATTCAGCCCCTGGGTCCCCGCTGTTCTTAGCCACTCCAGCATTTGTAAGACCCCCTCACAGTGGGAATCTGGTCTTTGGTGCATATTAATACCTTTCTGACAATGGTAGTTATTCAAAAGAAATTCCAAGGAACCAATATAACATTAGGCAATTTGTTAAATATTGATTGTTAAATATTGTTTATTATAAAGTTATTAAATATTTATTATGACATAAAATATTCAAGTGAATAAAGAGAAATCTGGTCTTTAACCAATTTTTTTTAATATGACATTCTAAGATGGACAGGGCTTGCTTTTTTTCCTCCATATATTATATAGCAGTTTTGTACTAGACTATTCACACAGCTTAAATTGAGTCCACAAAGACTAATACCATGAATTTTCTTACTTAAATTTGGGCTTAAAAACTATTCTGTTTAATGCCATATTGCCACATGAATGAATTGTAAAGCTTAGTATTTAAGTGGACCAGTATGTCAGTTCACACATGAACAGCAGCTTTCTGTTACCTGTCTCTGAGGGGCACCCTATGCTGCAGAGGGCTGAGCTGCTGGTGCAGTGTGGAGTCTGGAAGTGGAAGGGGAGAACTTCTCTGATCTTGTCCCTGTGGCCCATGTGTAGTGGTGGCACGTGATGTGGCATCCTGTCAGTGTGGCCCTTGCTGGTTCCTGCAGCCTCTCCCTTCCCTTGCCTCTTCAGAAGCAGGAACTTCCTTCTGTTGTTGATTTATTACAGTCACTGCCTGTAGTCCTCTGACTCTTCTTGGTATAGCATCTGCCTTTTTTTAAGGAAGTAAAAGCATGATGCTTTTACTTGGGCTGTGTACGTCTTTTTCCTTGCAGGCCTGGTAATCAAACCAGAGGTCCCTGTCTGCTAGGCAGGCACAGTATCACTGATCACCCCTGTAGCAGCACAGATCTTATTTTTTCCTCATGTGTATCAGTTCCCATTTGGTCAGTTAGGACACTCCTGGAGGGCTCTGCACAGGCCCAGAGAGCAGCAAAGGTGTTGCAGCTCTCATCCCACCACTGTGACCCTGATCTTCACACAAAAGAGCAGCTATCATGATCCTACGAGCGTGCAGTCTACATTCGTCTACATACCTCTACCTGACATCTTTTGTAAGATCACTTACCTGCCATGTTTTTTGCTGCTGCTGTTTCTACTTTTTTTTCCAAGACTTGCTATTCTTGGTAGGTGAACTCTATGGATATATAGGATGGGGGCTTCCTTCTGGCCCATTAGCAGCTCATCAGAACTCCTATGGGCTGGGTAACTTTTTCCCCCTCCACTTTGTCAAGTTCTGTGACCTTTATTATAAGAAGAGAATTCAAAGTGCACAGAGAAGGCAAGAGTGTTACCCCATGAGAGACACCGTCTGCCAAGCCCAAGGTCCTATGTGTCTGCGAAGAGCCTCATTTCTGCTTATCCACCCAGGAAATATAGTAGATTGTGTGAAGTACAAAGCCTTGAGAGAGCCATGTCTTCTCGTTTTAATTTCTGTGGATCCAAATCATTTCAATTCAGCTCTGTCTCTAGTGTCACAGTCATCCCATTAATGTTTCCACTAGTGTCACTGCAGTTAAGCCACCATCTCCAATCTGAACTCTGCACTGTTCTCAGAATCTGCCCTGGTATTTACAGCTTTCTAGGTCATCCTCCAGCCAGTGGCCCTAAGCTACTCTTTCTGAAATGTGTTGTGTCACTCCTCTGGGAAACCTCCTGTATCTTACTGTCAAGCTTAGAATAGAAGTTCAACTTCCAGGTCATCTCCAGCACATTTCTTTGCTTTACTTGTCTCAGTCTGTCCCTAGAGCTCAGCCAGAATCTTCTCATCCCAGGCAAGCTGTGTTTATCCCCACAGTTGGCCTTTTCACCCTCCCCCCTGCTAGTACCCTCTCATAGGTCTTCCTGGGGTTATTTCTGTTTTGTTTTGTTTTGAAACTTTGTTTTCTTTTTTCAAAATTAATTTTATCAAGAAAAAAATTTCAATGAGACAGCTTCAAAACAGGTTGGTAGGAGAGTTACAGCAATTAATACATTGCATATTGTTGTCTTTGTAGTAGTCATTCATAGCACAAGATGCAGACATGATATCCTGTCTAAACACTATTCGTACAAATCTTTCTTTTTATTGAATTAAGAGACAGTAGCTATGTATCTATCCTAACTATTTTGTATATACAGATACAAAATGGTCCTTCATTTATATCACCTTTTTTGCTTGGTTTTGTCAGAGATGGGTGTTCCATTGCTATCCAAATATTGTAGGTTCACAAATTCAGCAAAATATTCCAATATAGTCCAGTAGTCCACAGTAGTAGTGGCTTATCCACAGGATTGGCAATGTCCGAATCTGTTGACTTGAGCCTTCCACAGCTCAGCATATTAACATAGCTTCACTTTTTATACCTTTTTTCTACACTTTTCTGCTGGATGGTTAAGATCAAGGTAAAGCAAGACCTATTTAACAAGAAATGTAACTTTTGTATCTGACAAGGTCAGTCAAGAACCCTCAGGACTTAGCCCAAATCCCTGTACCACTTTGTAGATCCTTTGCCAGTGTCAGCTATGTGCATAAGTCATTCCATTGTTTGACCAATTTGCTGTCTGTGAAAGCCTGAGAGAATGTCTTCTCTCCATGTGACTCTCCTTAGGCACACACTACCTCATCGATCACATTGTGGCCTGATAATCTCCTTGATCAGAAAATTTGGGACACAATTGAGTTCCATGACGTTACAGCATAGATTTATCCCATTTCCTGAGTCCTCACTGACCTTGAAAAGCTAGGGCCAAAATATTGGCTGTCCTTGCAGCCCTTCTTCTTCTCTAATTTTTGGTCTGCAAACTTAGGTTATTAACCTTCCAGAAGAGAAGCTTATTATAACCCAACATATGCAGGTGGGTTTAACCTCACTATCTGTCTGAATATCAAACATCTTAGGTATAAGATGGAGCATGTATTTTCCATCAAGTATTGGTATGCTAAACTTTAAGTCTCTACTAAATATGAAAAAGATTTAAAAAATAAAAAAATATTAAAAATTAATAAATAGTTACATATTTTTATTCTATTTCTGTTCTTTTCTCTTTTGTATTTTTTTACACAGCACTATTGCTGCATGAATTTTTGTGTACCTGCTTGTGGTTTGGCTTTTTCCTTCAGAGTATTCTGTAAATGCAAGATTTGCTTTGTTCAGTGCTGTAGCTGTGCCTGGTACAAACAGGCATTCAAATCCTTTTAGAGTAAATGAATGTATCAAAGCCTCTAAAATTGCTGAACTATGAATCATTTGTATTATAGCCATTTTGGAGAGTCTAACTTCATTATTTTTAGTAACTGGGTTGTATGAGGTTCTCCCAAGAGTATATTTATGTAAACTCTGTTGTTTTCCCAATTGGTTGTTAAGATGCATTTAAGAATCAACTATATAAGCTACATCTATATGCCATTCATGTACATAAATAAAACATTAATTCTAACAATGTTATCATTATGGACAACCATGACTATCTACTTGATTTTTAATTGAAAATGAAATGAATAATTGTATTTACAAAAATCATTTCATGCTAGATTTATAATCTTTTCACTTCATTAATAGTAAAGTAGCAAATATTACACTGTTTCATCTAAGTAATTTTGATAGCAGAATCTCAATACTGCAGTAACTATTTCATAAACGTTTCAATTCCTGTAGTAGCAGCCTTCTATATGGAATGATTTCTAATGGGAAAGTTTCTTTCATATGTTGTATGATACCCAATTCTGTTAATATTTATTTTGTTTTACAGATGTACGAAATATATTTCTTTTGAGATTATAGCCAACTGTGTTCTTAGCAAAGAAAAAGAAATATTTGTGTGTTAATATAGATTGAATGAAATTGAATTTTATTCCATGAAATTATTTATAAACAGAGTAATTGTTTTTTTACATTCTGTTTCTGTTGAAATGGATACACCTGGAGAAAACAATGAATATTCATAGACCTTTAGAAAATTCACTTCAAAAATATTCTTTCTTTAAACCACAAACTGCTGCAATTTAAGGGATTTGGACCTTCCCATTGTACTTCTTTGGGGCTGCAGGAAGGGTATCTATCAAGTCTAACTAGTGTTTTTAAGTCATCTAATCTAATCTATAGGAGAATTTATGAGATGCAGTCTTAGAATGTTTCATTATGGAAAATGAGGTGAAAGACATTAGTTCAAAGGACTAGAGGAAATGGGCTGATGGAAAGAAGGGACCCAGTTGGCTGAGAGCAGAGCCTTGTCATTAGAGAGCACAGTTGGATCAGAATTCTCTGCTGGCTTGGCAGGTAGATGCTTCTCCTTTGCCGTCTCCCTTGGTTAGGACAGGCTCAGGATTTGGGACAGGAGTTTGGCCACCTGAGGGAGAGTATCCACAGACGCAGGAGGTGAGAGGTATGCTCACAGCAGCGTGTCCCTCAGGTTCATTAGAATTTAGTGTGAAGAAAGTCAAAGTTAGTATCCTAAAATTCCTAGTAACTACTGCATAGTTTTCCCCTTATGTGTAGTCTTCATTTACACCAGGGTAAGAACGTATCACTCACTACTGGATCCAGTCAATTTATAGTGGAAATGCCTAAATCTTGAAAACATTTATTATTTTTCTTTACGAGAAAAGGTTCAATCATATTTAGAAGAAATAGACATGAGACATACATATATGAGACATATGTGAGCATTCTCAGCAGCTGAAAAGGAAGTGAATTTTGTTTTAAAAGTTAGAATTTGAAAAGAAATACTTGGAAAACTCTTAAAAGGGTGCTTCCCCCTCACGCTCATTGTCAGTGAAGACAGGGAAGTCCCTAGCATGCGTCTTCTGACCTGATCCCAGCCATTGCTTCTACACAGGAGTCATATTATTTCTGTACACCTCAGATTTTCCTTATATAGAATGAAACAAGACACTTTCTCTGAAGGATTTCCCATTTTAAATGTCCAGAATTTCATGAAAATGAAATGGCCCATAGCAATTAAGTGTGCCTGGAGATGTATGGATAATAGTACACAGCTAACATTATATTTGGTAATATTGAGCCAACAGAAACACTTAACACACTCCACGGAGCTGACGATAAAAGTGACTGATATGCTTACAATGAAAGCTGAGCCATCCTTTGATTCCATGTTATTGTTTTGGCTGCTACTTGGATCCAGTGTTTGCTGCTGTCTTTCGCCTATTGTGAAGTGATGCGTGCACAAGCCTCACCCCTGCCATCAGAAGCCTCACCCCACAATCGGAAGTCCCTCCCATCCTTAATACAAACGTGCAGTTGTGGTGCTGACCAGTGTTGCCTTGTATTCCAGAGATCGTGTAATTGGCTTGATGATGACAGCCTGTGACCTTTGTTCTGTAACAAAACTGTGGCCAGTTACAAAATTGACGGCAAATGATATATATGCAGAATTCTGGGCAGAGGTATGTCCTTGATTCTTCTATTAGTATAGATAATATCAAGGAATAGGAAAATATTTGAGGGGAAATTAAATATATGGATAATTTACTTAGTACCTAAATTGCTGCTGTTGCTTGTCATAATGTTTTGGAAAATATGTTCAGTCTCATATGCTGCAATTCTGTAGACACAAAGCGAGACCATTCATCCTGTTCTGTCTTTCTTGTGTATGTGTGTGCATTCTATATGATCTCGGTTCAGGAACTTATTGCTAAATTGAGCTTAGTGTAACTTTTCCTCACTGGACGGCTCATCTTCTTCCCATTCAATAAAAATTACATGATGTGTACTTTGAATAGGCCACATCTGCCTTGCAGTGAGAAGACAGTAGCTACTGTGTACCATAGACATAAGAGACTGTAAATATGCCCAGTTGTCAGCTGACCTGTAAATTATTATTTCTACAGAATATGTGTAACATTAATTGATGACATTTCTGGAACAAATATACATGACGTTTGTTAACATACTTTTGGATGAATAAATTATCACTAATGTGCATGCTATTCCTTAGTTGTTTTCTGAATCATCTGTGAGAAAGTAAAATACAATCACAAATGCCTAGGTTTGTACATATTAAAAGATTACTTTATCAGTAAGCTGTAAGTCCTTCAGATACTTTTTCTGATTTAAAAATGAAGTGAATTTTAGGACAAAGAGTTCTGTGGTAGCAATTCAATCTCACAATTCCCCTATACCACAGAATGGGTATGAAACAATGAAACCACAGATCATGTATGTGCAAATTCAAAATAAACTATTTACAGTCTTAATTCTTTTTTCTAGTGGAAAAGCCAAAGAATTTTTCTTGTGTGAGGACACAGACTTGGAGCTGGTTGTGCTTACACATCTGTTTCTGTAGATATCCTCACACCTTGTGCATGCAAGCATCGGTGTGATCCTTGTTTTATTGTGCATAGATGAGAGCCTAGTTACTTTCAGACTCAATTAAGACACTATTTCTGATGTACTTGTAGGAACTGTAATAATTGATTTTATGATCACAACCAACTTAATTTGCATCCTTACCCTAGAGTACATTCTATAAATAGCACATAAGAAAACTGTTCTGGAGTTAGCAGTTGTTTTCTGATTAATTTTACCTAGCTAGGGATATTTTGTACTTTAGCAAGTATATATGTATTGTGAAGTATAAGTCAGTATATGACAGAAATACAACGTAGTTTTTTTGTCTTTATACTCCTCAGTGATAACTGAATCCACAAATGCAGATTTTACATTTAGCGTGGTCTTCCAAGACTCTCTCGTCCCTGGGAGGAGGTGGTAATATATTCCTGCAGCTGACCTAAATATCCACAAGGTCCAGCCTCTTCTCAGAAGTTCACTCCCCCCAGACTGTCACCAGGGCATGTCTGCATGATCATGACTGCAGCTTCCACGTAGCTTTCTGCCGGAGTCTTTCAGAGTCGATCACAATCACAGTGGTGGAGTGTGATCTGCATGTTTGACACTAAAGTCCTGCTTTGGCAATTATTACATAAGCTTAGACAGTTTTCTAACCTGTCAAAGTCTTTAGGTGGACATATTGCTACATAGGGATGATGGTAATTCTGATTCTGGCACTCTCATGACAAAGACCAACCTCAGGGCTAGGGTGTACTGAACCCCAGGAGGGCATCACTGCCTTCGCTCTGCCTCTCCGTGCTCCCTGGTGGCCCTTGTCCCATTTGTGGCCCACAGTACCCGGTCATTTTTCTTTGCTGCATTTGTCCCCACTTTCAGTACATAATGAAGCATCATTATGTTTAAAATCTGCTTCCTTCCTGGGCTTGGAATGTCACTGGGAGCAAGGGAAGTGGTAGGCTCCATTCAGTGATAACAGAAAACAGGCCGAAGACTGCTGAGGGCAGCGCGAGTGATTACTTTGCAGCCAGAGCCGTGCTTGCAGGCCTGGGCACTCAGAAGCTGGAGGCTGCATCCCCACATGGAAACCCATACAGGCCAGGGTCATATATTTCTAGAATGTATTCTAATTCATCAATAAAGTTTTAGTTTATATTTATGGTTTCCGAAAATAATCATTGAAATTACTAAAAAAATAATGTGAGGGAAGAGTGAGAAGTTAGGATAAAAGACAATATTAAGAAGGGCAGGGGAGATAGCTCAAGTAGAATAAGCACTTGCCTGGCAAGCTCAACATCCTGAGTTCAATCCCTGGTACTGTAGAGGCAGAGAGAGAGAGAGAGAGAGAGAGAGAGAGAGAGAGAGAGAGAGAGAGAGAGAGAGAGAGAGATTAAGAAAGAATATTTTTAACAAGCTTTAACAAATAGTTAAATTCAAAGCAAGATTATTTCTAAAATCTAGAAAATTGGATAATGTACCATCTACCAGTACTTGCTGAGGAATAAATGAGGTAATCTTTACAAATTATATAGCACAGAGCCTCCGACCTAGGGAATCTTTCCCAAATGGTGCCTATAATTACTGGTTTTGTGCCTTGTGTTCAGGCATACTGTGCCCTTACCAATAGCTCCAGGAGATTGGCTTTTACTTTTCCTGTGTCAGAGCTCTGCCCTGAAGCCCAGCTTCTTAAGTCCTGCTCTCATGTATCTCTTGAGAGTGAAGTGACAAGGGCTGTGAGGTGACCCTACACTTCCTTGCTCCTCTCACTCATTACCCCTTGAACTAACTGCTACACAGTGGAGCCAGAGGGAGTCTGATCTTGGGAAATTCCGTACAGAATTCAGTACCCTACAGCAGATCAGGACAAAACACCAAGCACTGACACATTGTTCTACTTTATTCTGGCATTTTTCTTAGGACCCCAATGAGAAATATTGTTCATTTTCAGGAGAATCAATGAATAAAGAGAACAAATCATGAATACCAAATTTTATGACTGTTGAGAATAATTCCCTGTCCCATTTATTTTAGGGTGATGAAATGAAGAAACTGGGAATACAACCCATACCTATGATGGACAGAGATAAGAAGGATGAAGTCCCACAAGGCCAGGTATGGATAGTTACAGCTCACTTGTGAATCAAGTTAGTTTATGGTGGTTCTAACATCACCTGTGAAGAGAGAGCACGTGCCATTTGTAGTAAGTTTTGAGTAGAGGAACAATCAATCCAGGCCTGCTAACTGTAATCAAAACCATGAGTGACTTATCCTGTAGAGGCTGAGCACCGGAGGAATGCCCTTTACCCTTGAGCCTTCCTCCACACCAGTGAGCCTTTACCTGCTCAGGCATCCTTGAGAATCTCACTTACATGATGGGAAAATAGACTCCACAAGTTTGTGCTGTAATGTAGGTCCCAGGGCCAACTCTGACCTCTTCCCTTGCTCCCAAGGCTGAAGTCAAAATGGAAGCTGGAGGGTATGGAGGGATGGAGAGAAACGCTTGAGGTCTCCACTGGCCCTCAGTTTGATAGTAGAAGACTCAGATTAGGAAAAAAAAAAAAAAAGTTAGGTTAAGAAATCCTAGCTAGATTTCACAGGGTCTCAACTGCTCTCCCCAGATGGCACTGCAGTGAACAGGTGTTCTTTCTGACACACAATCCAGGGGGCAACTTTGCCAGGGGTGCACTAGTGTCCTTACAGTGGGGAGCTCATTGTCACCCTTTATCTGACAGTGCATTTGGCATCCCTGTCATAAATGACACATGTATGTATTTTCAGTTTGGTTGCTTTCAACATTGCCTATGGAACTCTCTTATATATACAGACACAATTAAGTCATCGTTCTTATCTTGTGTCTGCTTTTTGGTCATATTTGTAAAGTCCTTTTCTACCCTGAAAATAAATAAGCATTTTCATATATCCTTTTTAGTTTTTTAGCTTTTTTTCCATTATTTACATTTGATTGTTAGTCCATTTGGAAGTGATCTTGTTACATGATATAAGAAAGGCATCTAACATTTTTTTTTCTTTTTAAGTAATTAAGCTGTCACAGAATATACAGGGTAGCTGAACATTTCTCATTGATGCTGACAGAATATGGGTTTTGTGCTAGTGTTTTTAATTATAATGATAATTTTTATAGTAATGTGTTTTGCATGGAAATATTTTAGTATTATACATTTAATATTGATCCAAAGGCTGAGTAGTAATATTTTAGTTTTGTAGTATGGGAAGGTTTTAAATGAATTATCTCTGTCAAAGCTAGTTGTGGTGGTGTATGTGTGGAATCTCACACCTCAGGAGGCCAAAGCAGGAGGATTATCAAAAATTTAAGGCCAGTTTGGTTTTCACAGTGAGGTCAAGGTGAGGATGAATTACATGGCGAGACCCTGTTTAAAAAAAAATGTTTTTTAATTTTGTGGTAATGGTTAGCTAAGATTTTACAAACTATATTTATTTCTAAATTACTGATTACTATGAAATTTTTTTTTGTCATCATAATGAAATTATATTTCCCATTAATTAATCTCTTTCTTGGAATTTTCTACCCATGACACCTGGTAAAATTTGCAATGAGGAAATTTCGGCATGAGAAACAAATTTAAAAATTGGAACACACAGGCATTAGTCCAGCAAGATAACTATGGAAATGCTGGTAAACCTGGAGTCACACCAGGAGAAAGCAGAGAACCACATAGATTTGATTCTCTTATACCCTTTCATGTAGTTCCTTGAAGTTCATTTGTTTAAAAGAAATTGGTAGGTATAGTTAAGGATCACCTCAGAGCCAATTTTATCTTAATACATGTTGTCAAATTATACTGTACATAACAGGACACTGGCCAGTAATATAGTTATGACTAGTCACGTGGGGCAATTTCTGTGAGCTGGACAATTTGTGTTCCCTGCCTGATAGTTTCAGAATCTTTCGCACTCTGCCTTCCCTAGATCAGTCTAAGGTAGCATCGTTTATTTACAAGTGATTCTTAATTCCTGAAAAGTATTCTTTAATATATTTTTATAGTACCACAGAACCTAAAACTGTGAAGCCTAATAGATCAACAAAGGAATAACTTGAAAAAGCTCTGATGAAATCAGTGACACTTGTAAGTTATAAATAAATAAATAAATAAATAAATAAATAAATAAATAAATAAATAAATAAAATGAGAAAGTAGCTGGATACATGCAAGGTACCAAAGCCAAGAGTAACATACAAACAAAAACTATTGCAGTGCTTTGTAACAGTAGGGCAGACTAGGGTCACCTATGTAGGAGAAGAGGATGTTTGACTTTGAAGTGTCTTCACTGGGCCAGCAGTAACAAGAGGATTTGAAGAAAACTTAGCTGACCTATGAATAGAATCCCACTTAACCCAAGATTGCTTAGATTTCAACACGTGTGACTTTTGTCTTCAATTTTATGTTTTATTTCTAAGATGTAATTTAATGCACTTTAAACCATAATCAATAATAATATACATTGAGCCCAGATATCGCATAAGGCAAAACTGAAACATACATGTTGTATAGTTAGACTGTAGAAGAAGAACATCTAAGTGTAACTGGAACCACTGATGAGCAATTTGTTTCTTGTCCTACAACTTTTGCACCGAGGCAGATTGGATTCTACAATGCTGTCGCCATCCCCTGCTACACGACGCTAGCCCAGATCCTGCCTCCCACAGAGCCGCTGCTCAAAGCCTGCAGGTGCGTCCTGGGATTCAGCATGGGAAGAGATTTTAAAAGCCCATGTGCTGCCTAGGAGTTTTTACCCCATCATCTTTGTGAATGTTGTCTTAACTACATCTTAGAGTGAACATCAAAATCAGTTGGCGTGTTTGTGTTTGCCCAGGTATCAAGGTGCTGGGAGTCTCGGGTGGTCCTGGTTAGCTAATCCGCTCAGGGGCACTTTCTTCTCTCCAGTTGACCTTCATCAGAAATGAGTTTCAGACACTCCAGCAGGCAGGATGGGTGATAGAGCAGTCAGTGCTGAAAGCCAGGGAGAGCCAGTAGTCAGCTGAGTGACACAGAGATCAAGCGCAGAATCAGGGACACTGCTTCTTACACCTGTCCTTTGCTTGGGATGGGATCAGAGTTTCTTTCCTGAAGGGAGACAGGCTCTTTAAAGGCACTCTTTTGAGGGACGTGCACATCATATTGTGCTGATGGGCCTGGACTCCTGCACACCCCCAGCAGGCTGTGTCCTACAGCTCAGGAACGTGGCACAGCCCTGGGAGATGCACAAGCACCTGCTATCCCATAGCTAGCTGTGTTTATTCAGTGTGTGAAGGGTACTGGTCCATAGTCATCCGTGCACCAAGAAGAAACCTGCAAGTACTTTCAATCATGCAGAGGACCCCTCAATACTGTTTTTATTGAAAAAGACAAGACAGCAGTGTCTCTTCAGCAGTGGTTCTTAAGAAAGGCAAGGGCTCAGATTAAATTAGAGTTTATAAGGAAACCTGAGTGGAGACCTCTTCTTCCTTAAATATTGGTTTTCCTTCCAAAAACAAATTTAAACCATCTGCTACTATTCCAGGACTGAGATACCCCCATCTTTTCTAAGAGCTAAGCTCAGTTAAGAACATGAAAAATTTTGAAATATTTTTACTTTATTTTTAAAATTGTTCCCTCTGAGAAAAGGGGAGGCGATAACATTCCTTATACGAGTTGTTGTCTAGGGGCTGATCATAACTACTCAGCCAGAACTGCCCTTGGGAGACAGGGCATAGACATTTAGCCAGATAGCTTTAAAAAAAACCAAAAACACCCAAACGTAAGTAGTGTACTCCCCCTGGCTGTTGTCAAAGTTTCTTTTATGTGCCATTTTTTTGTAAGGACAACAAACCAAACAAGCAAATACAGTTTTTTAAAGGATCTCTCTGGGTGTTTGATTTTCCTATATTTAAGAAAGCGTTTTTGTTTCTTCTGCTGGGAAGGTTAATGGAACCTCCCAGCCTTGGCCAACCCCAGTCAAAGGTTAATTAGAATCTTATCCTATTCCAAAAGGGCAAAGCCATGAGGGACAGTGGAAAGTGTGAGCTGGGACTGCTCCCTAGTGGGATCCCTGCTGTAAAAGTGAGTACACCACTCCAGAGAAGTGGAAAGGTCAGCCTAACTCCGGACTTTTAATTTAAAAAATCTCTCCTAAGCAGTAGTCTAAATCTCTTTCCCTCTAGACCATTGTTTTACAATAAATATTCAAAAGCCAAGAAGAATGAATGGTTCCCATGTCCCTATGCAGTAGACCATGTTACTGAGGCGCTCTCCCTAGAGAGCTTTGTGAATGTGACATTCAGCTGGGTTTCCAACTTTGATGCATTCCTGATTTAATATGTTTGGCTGACCCAGCTAATCACTTAAAGCACATTGCAATCTACTACCCTTAACACATTCATCATGTTACCATTGGTGCGCAAGGAAACAACCAAATTTAGCATATGTCTTTCCAATACTAGATATCAGAAAATCTCTAGGATCTGAGCACTGAGACCTGGGAGTTTATTTTGTCCAAAGGTGTCTTAGCATGATTGCTATTAAAGTAACTTAGAGAAAAAAGGAATTTTATCTGACTGTAACTTTGCATAAAAGAAAGGAAACTGGAGTTGCAACACATTGCTAAGAGCTCTTCCAGGTTAACCACAGAGAGTAAGAACAGTCCTGCTGTTATGGGCTAGGGTGCTTGTGATTTACCCCAAGGACATGGAGAGAGATTAGAAGGCTGCAGGAGAAAGGAGGCTGCACTTCAGAAGGAAGAACAACAGAACCCAAATGGGGTTTTACTACAATAAGAAAATTTCAAGTATGTGGCCAGGTATAATTCAAGATGTCTTTTTATGTGTGACACTCAGTGTTCAGAATACAGGTGATTAGGTGAGAGGAGAGAAGGTTATATATGGGCCCTTGAGAGCTATGCTTTACTGCTCCCCCACCCTCTTCCCCATGCCCCCACAGAACTGGAATTGGAAAGTCTGCAGCTCCTTGTTGCTAGGTGGGGTTGCCCTCCCACTACACCATCTCCTGCTCCTGGCAGGAAGTCCTGGGATTCACCCTGGTCAAGGTTGTCTTGGTAACAGATTCAGAAACAATACTCCAGGTCCCAAGATGGCTTCTGTCTTTGCAGATGGCTTCTGTCTTTGCAGATGGCTCAGGATCTTTCCTGTAGAGACAGTGCAGAGCCTGGCTCGATACCAGCCACTGCCAGCATCACATCACTGCTACAAGGAGCCACTGTGCTCAGTCATGGCCTAGGGCCACTCCACCAACTTTCAAGATAAGAGTCCAGAAACTCTCTTTAAACTTCCCAAGTGACTGTTTCTTTTCTCCCCAGGGATAATTTGAGTCAGTGGGAGAAGGTGATTCGAGGGGAGGAGACTGGACTGTGGATCTCCACCCAAGCCCCTGCGGCCGAGGGTGCCTCTGAGAAGCATCCTGTGAAGACCCAGGAGTGATGGTCATGGACCAGACGTCCCACTCAGCGGTTCTCATCCTGCTTCTTTGGCGCTTTCTCCTTTTAGTTTTGACTGGGAAAACCTACACCTGGTGATTGGAGTGCAAACTCTTGAAGAAGGGAACATCAGTATGTCTGTGGAACTGCCAGCTTCCCGCCAGGCTCACGACATGTGAACAGACAGTGAGCAGCCAGGACCGCTCTGTGTTACAACGTCCACGGGCCAGCAACTCCACCGGACTCTTGAGCCCCCTTTGTAACAGGCTAACCTTGTGGAAACCTTACTGGGAAAGAAAAAAGATAATTCTGAAGGGTACTCTCCCTGTGAATTTCCACGAGGGTGTAAATGGTACTACTCTAGCATTGTACTTTGGGTTTAACACCAATGTTGCTTTGTTCTTATTGGTTATAAATAGGGTTCTTTTACACATTACTGTTGTTCATGTGTGTTCTCCTTTTGGTTAACTTGAGTTATAGCCCACAGCCACAGGACAGCGTCACAAAGGGGACAAAGTAAGAAGTGATAGGAGAAAGTCAAATTCTTGTTCCACAGTTTCATGATTTCAGGTGGATCAGAACACATTCTCTTAGGTGCATTTTAGCAGAGGATGCAGGCAAGTCTCTTGCACACTAGAGGATGTGGACTTGTCCTGTGAAGAGGTGCAGGTTTGCATCACCAGAAATCTCAGCACTTCCACTCTTTGTTCACAAGATATCAAAGAATTTTCCAAACTTTCTTCTTCATTGTAGCTGTGGCAAATTTACTGAACCCTTTGCATAAAGAACCAAATAAAAGCAAGGCATACTATTTTTTTAAACAGGTCTTGTCAATATAAAATGTGAACTTTTAATAATGATTCTATTTCTATTTTCACTTTGCGTCATGGTAACATTTTTGACTCATGTTCAAAATAAAAGGTTTATCCTAAGTTACCATACATTTCTCTTCAAATCATATTATAGTATCAACAAGTGTTATGTAGTTTATTCCAGGCAGCTACACTGGTCCCCTTTTGTCCCTCTTGTCCACTTTTCCACCATGCTTGGGTGGGTACACTCCACAGCCAGCCCAAGGAGGCAGCACTACCACCACAATGTTCCCCAAGTTCCTGTCCCCTTTTACTCTTCTCACCAAGTAAAACATCTGCAGAGGAGTTTTAACTTGGCAGATTAATACCACTGTACAATATTAGTATAAAGTTGAGGAAAACCCACAACAGAATAGTCTGGTTCTCTGCAGGCGTCCGAAGTTCCTTCTGGCACACTTCAGCACTGTCAGGGTTGTCACAGTGATTCAGTGATTCCTGACTCTTCATTTAGTTCTCATCTGAAAGACTCAGAGTGACAGACCCCAAGCCACAGCAAAGAACTTGTTCCTATTCTCATGGACAAAATATTAATATACACAATATGATTTTAACATGACATTTCTGCACTCAATACTGTACACATTGCTATCCACGTGAACTTTATTTTTGAAAGACTGAGGTTTTTACAGCATGTTTTGTTTATGCTGTAGAGAGGTGGCTATAGATAAACATTGTCCTTATTTTAGATTAACACAGTGTTCAGTTTCCATACAGGTTTCTAAGGTTACCATCTTCCCTACATGGAGCCCCATTGTAACTGTATAATATGAAATAAACATGATGAGTGAAGGTCTATACACACATGTATGTATTGTATAAATACACAGATGCACATTTGTGTATGCAAACATACACCTGTATGTATATGATACACATAAATGGTACATACACATATGTAACAGAGATAGGGAGAAAAAAAGCAAGCCTATGAAAATTAAAAGTCACCCCTCCCTCCCCAAGTAGTGGTTTTTGTGTTGAGACATGTCTAATGCTTGATTATAAGTGGTTAGAGGGTGTCATTCTTACATTAGTGCATTCATAAGACTGATTCTACTAAGTTGCATATTTTCCCCTACATATTTATGAAACTGGATCCCACCACATACAACTTGATTCACATAAGTTAATTTACTCATCTAACTTAAACTGGAGGCTGAGTTTCAGAAGGGCTATTTAAACATTGCTTAATTAAAAGGGTTTTAAAGGAGCGCATGAATTGTGCTTCATATGGAGCAGAACAATGATGGTGAAAATCGCATGGCTTCTTTGCATCTTGAAGTTGCTGCACTAATAAGAACAGTACAGATGCTTGGAGAGTGTTGAGTCCCATGGCCTCTGCTTTGAACACCTTCCCAAGGCAATAGATGCGGATCTGGTGGACAGTTAACTTCTTGGGAGATCCAGGGGACTGTATGCTGCTGGGAACTATTAACAGCTAATACCGAGTGTAACTGACTTTAGGAAGCAAAGGTTTACCAAAATTGAAGAGCCCTCTATTCATATATATGATGCTTAATTAATAACTAGTTTGGGGAAACATTTAAATGGAGCATTTTGGCAAACTACATTTTTCAGAACAACTTTTGGGTTCTGGTTCTCTTATCTTTTCTCCAGATCTTTTCATAGTTGACAGTGCGATACCAGATACCAGACTTTTTTGTTACCAGAAGACTTTGATGAATTTCTCATTAAGATGTTATTTTATAGTAGGCCAAGTTTCTACTGCCGAGTATAAATTTGGTAATTAGTCACGAGTAAATAGAATTTTCAGTTTTCAGAAATTTACATTAATTTATTGTAGACAAGTTTTATGATCACATGCAATTATTCCATCTTTTCAGACTTTTTAACTAAAAAATGTTCTTGGAAATATAAATACATACAAACCATGACATAAAGTATCTTTTAAAACTGCAGGTGCCACATTAATTGGCAGCTGACTCTGAATCAGTTAACTAGAAAAACTCAAAAGAGGAAATGAGCCCCTTTACTATCATTACCCAGTTTTAGTCGTATCCAAGAAGCACACAAGAAACAGTGTTGGCAAAAGACCCCGCTGGAAGTGCCAGAGGTCACTGCTGCTCCTGCCTCCTTGTGGAGAGGGTTGTGCGCAGGGTGTCACTGCCATGGTGACTTCTTCCTGGTACTTGTTCCCACAGCAACAAAAACAGACTCATCTGAAACTAGATTTGTTCTGTGTAGGTTTCCCTTTTTAGCATGTTTAGAAGTTGTTAATTTATACAATTTCAGTGAACGTTACTTTATTGACACGTTTATATATGCTAGATATGTTTGTACAGATTACACATGTGTAAATGCAGGTATCTGGGTTTCTAAATAGCTTCTTATATGTAGTGTTGTATTTCTGGTCTTTTAACTCAAGATTAAGGTTTGAGCTTTAATAGGACTAAATTATCCACCATGGCTTGGCCTGTGCCTTTATTTTAAATACTGAAATTTTACTTTTCACTCATATATTCAGTATTTTGCTTTTCTTGCCTAAGTGTAATTGAAAACATTTAAAGAGACACATCTCTGGTTAACTCTACCAAGTCAAATGAATAGAACCATTCTGTCACGAGATCCCTGTCCTTCACATGACTTCATTCACATATGCCCTTGTTGACTGCAGCAGAGGAGCTGTTCAGATCCCCTCACTGCCAGGACTTCCAAGAACTGTGACATTGATGGTGATGTGATTTTTGGCGGGCATCAGGTACATAAGCATGATTTGGGTTGTAAAACTCACCTCTATATATATTTCAAAAGTGTTTGGTTTCTAAACTTTGCTGATTTGTTTTAGGTATAACTCTGTGGAGATTATATTCATTTAGTCATTTTAGTGGATTCCTTCCCTTGCAAGTATAGGTCTGGCTTAAAAATCATTGTGAGATTTCAGTTTGCTAAGAATGCTCTCAGTTCCTCTGTCCCCATCCCTGCCAGTGCATGGCTGTTATATTTTAACCTGTGTGTAAGTATCCTGATAATACATTTTGCTGACTTCTTTAGCATTTAGACTAATAGGTTTCAATTAGTGACACCCAGTGCAGCGTGTAACTTTTGTTGTTGTCTTCTTTACAAAATACTTTTGTTGTCTAAAGCATTAAGTGTATTTGACAGGATGATAAAAATAACAAAAATGAAAGAAAAATGTTCAACGGTGTTCTTGTTCCAAATTAAAAAGATAGAACAAAGAGAAAAATATCAGTGTTTCTCAAGAAAAACATTTATAATCCAAAGAAGCACCATGACAGTCACTTAAAGTTTCTCAACCCACAGTGGAAAGCAGTGTTCATAAGCTACATAGTTTGCCTGCCCTTTTACTGTAAAGTGTGAAAAACCATAACTGAAGCAGATCTTGACTTTGCTGTCTGTTGGTGCAAAGAATAATGTCACCTGTGGAGCAAAGTGGAATCTGGAATCTTGCAGCTAGATGCAGAGCTTTCCGCCTAGGGAAAGTGGTTTTTCATTTCAGTGCTCAGCTAGTAATTTTGAGGTACTGTATATTTGCCAACACTTACGTGGAAAGTTTTATTTCTAGTGTAAGTTTAGTTCTGAAAGTGTATTATTTAATGCTCTAGCCCACCTAAAATATCATATAGACATTTGAAGCCTTTTTTTTTTCTTTAGTTACCCCAACACCTAGGTCTATGCTATGTCTTGTACAGCCAATATAAATGACATGTGGGACTACTTTCTATGTGATCTGTTGTATGGCGTATATGCTATGTGTTCATATAATGTGCAAGCTGAAAGTATGATAGGTTTATACATAGGAGGTGTTTCTGTACAATGCCCCTGTCCATTTCAAATTATATACTTGCCCAAAACACTGTGAAACAGTTACCAAATTTGTACAAATGCAGCATCTTGATTCTTTCAAGGAAGAGGTGACTTTCCTTGAAAGTGAACATATGAGCAAAAGAGATTCTATATTCATACCTAGCCAAGTCTTCTAGGGTTTACTTGGGATAATCTCCTTGCTGACCAAAACCTGCTAGAATGTAATACAGGTTTTGTGCTACCAAAAACACAGCACTCATACTAAACTGGTTTGCAGTCAATGGGTCTGTATCCAAAGCCTTAAGAGGCTCTCTTTTGGAAGGGAAAAGAACTTCAAGTTCACAATATCCAACTTTATTATAGCTGATGAGTTAGTAAATTAAAAAAAAGATTTTATATGTATGACATAACAATCTTTGTAAAATGCACAAGTGCAATAACTTAAAGAGGTCTTAACTTTGCATTTATAACTTATAAATATTGTACATGTGTGTAATTTTTTCATGTATTCATTTGCAGTCTTTGTATTTAAAAATCCTTTATTGTTATGTTTGTATAATAGAACAGTAATCATTTATTAAAACTTAGAAAGGATGTAAATAAATTCATAATTCAAGCAGCCAGTACATATGCATATATGAGTGTTATATTGCAAAATCTGTTTTACTAACATGCTTAGAGCAGCAACATCTTTTGTCGATATGTAATTATACATATAATATATATATATATGTATGATACATGAAATGTATTTAGAAATGTTCATAATTTTAATGGATATCTTTGGTGTGAATAATTGAATACAGAGTTTTTAAAATACCTTTCATGTTTATGATTTACTCTCATTTGTGGGGAAGACAAGACTTCATGAAAGCTCCTTTCAAAACATTCTAGACCTCATTTACCTGCAAGACTCAAGCCAACACTGAAGTAAGGTGTTGGCTTTCACCGTGTCCTAGCAACACAGAGGAGGAATTGAAAGTGTTAAATTATCTAAGATGATACATGAGCTTCACTGTATAATTTTAAGGTTTCCAAAGAGTGTTTAGGGAACAGTGACAGAACTAAGGACACTTATCCTGACCGGACCCAGCCCACATCCTCATTCCCAGGGGTGGAGACTTTCCCAGCCCCTCATCAACACAGTGTCAGGAGGAATACAACTCTGAGAAAAAGCAGGCCTACAAGAAGTGGGGACATTTAGGGTTGCAAGTAAGCATAGTGAAGGACATTCTTGGTATAAAATGTCACAGTGACAAGAATTCTACAAGTGTACATGTGTTTTTGTCTTTAAAATGCTGCTTAAGAAAATGGTATTTTTATTTTGGTTATCCCTGCTTGCCATCAAGAAGGCAGGCACATGTTAAACATTTAAGAACAAAAGTTGAAAGTTTGATTACGTCCCTAAATCCTCATCTTAAACATGTGAGAGCTAAATTTGGGAATAAAAGTTTACTGGCCTGAAAATACTACATTGTTAAATGAGTGCCCACAGCCTTATGAATTATTAGACAATGTAGACAGCTATCCAAATGGGGTTCTTCCTCAATACTGACTCACTGATGGAGGGCCTTCCACACTCAACCCACTGTATGTATTATTGACAGAATTTTAGTAATATTCATTTCCTAGGGGCTGGGAAGATAGCTCAGTAGAATAAGCACTTGCCTGGCAAGCACAGGTCCTGAGTCCAATCCCCAGTACCAACTGAATAGCCCATTACATGTTTACCCCACTAAAAGTAAATTCCATGAGCTAATACGTCCGTACAATTATTTGGCAGTACAAGTGAGCAAAAGGCACTCTGTACAGCTGATGTGAATTTGAATGCTTGTCTTAATTACACAAACACTGATTTTTCATCAATTTGATTATAGCAAGTTTTAAGGAGAGAACATTCCTCCATCATATCTATTTTATTTTGTTTGGTGGCATCAGGGATCAAACTCAAGACCTTGAGTTTGCTAGGCAAGCACTTAATCCACTGAGCTATCTCCCCAGCCCTAACCACATCTATTTTATAACATGGAACGAATCAAACAAATACATTCCATCCCTGAAGGAATATTACAAGGAACCAGAAATCACTGAGACAAGGGCAAAGCAGGCCTCCTGCCCACTGAGCCACCCCTTCTGCTATCCCATGCTCAGGACTCAGGTAGGAAAAAGTAGATGAGACAGGCAGGATGAACCAAGCTTAGTAAGAATTTGCACCAGTACAAGGATGAAGTTAGGTCTTTGCATTAGACAGATAAGGAATTCAAGGCAGAGTAGGCACATACTATGTCGTTCCACAGTTGTATTCAGGGCAGGTGGAATATATGAGCTGTAACAAAAAAAAAAAAAGGTACAGCAAATGTTTACATTTTAAAACATAATTGTAGAAAAACCCACATTGACCTGAATCCTCCTCAACTTGCTCCCCTCACGCTGAACATACTTAGCCCATCGTTCTTGCCACTTTCTGAAGCAATTCTGAAAGTATTATTTTGTAAATATCTTTAGGAGCCCTATGTGCTGCCTCGATGTCCTGAATCAATTCCAACATTTGTCTTTCACATCATTTATACTTTGGAAAGAGCCAGAAGTCACACGGAGCCACTCCAGTGGATAAGGACACACTGTAATGTTTTTATTTAACAGAAATTGCTATGAACATTGGGTCAAAAAGAACTGATCAAGAAATAGTATGAGTGCTCAGATTTCAAAAATGTATTGCTTTAAAAGACATAATGCAAGGACCAGCAAGATAGTTCAGTGGACAAGCACCTGCTTAGGCAAGTTCAGGGACCAGAGTTCCATCCCCAGCACCACACGCCAAGTGGGCCCAACCCCTGGCATGCTAAGCCTGTGACTGATGACTGGGCCTGGTGGGGCTCACCAGTAATCCCACCACTGGGAGGCTTGAAGACAGGAGGATCATTGTGAGTCCAAGCTGTGGAGTGAGACCTTCTACCAAACACATTACAAAGAAAAAAACAATGGCATAAATCCTCTAAATATTCAAAATTATCCCCTTAGTTTCAAATACATTCCTCCTGCCATTCTTAGCAATATGTCTTCTACTGTGAAGTTTTAAATTCAAATAGTATGTACCAGTATGGCCTATGCTGATTCTTGGTTCCAATAGCTTAAAGATTTATTTAGAGGCCGACTGAAACTCATGCCAAGGCCGTGGGCAAGAGTGACACAGACTTTCCCAAAGAGGAAGTATGTAGGACATACTGTACTCTCTTAACAGTTGCTTTTCCTGTGGGAAAACCCTAATCAGGTTAGCCAGGTATTTTAAGTTCTGGAGGAAAAACACCCAAGGAGAGACAGAGACAGAGATAGAGACAAACACACAACAAGAAAGATTAAAAGAGAGGCACTCACATAATATGGATACTGAGCAGTCCCTAGATAACTGGAGACCAAGGAAAGTTGGTGACATCAGCTCCAGTCCAAATCCTTGGAAAAACAGTTAATAGTGTAAGTGCTAGTTCAAGGCCAGAGACCTAAGAGCCTGAAGTGCTGAGGCTATGCATGTCCCAGACCAATGGCAGAAGAGTAATATCTCAGCTAGAGCAGCCAGGCAGAGAAGAAACTTCCAGTTTTTTCCCTGTATTCTCCTCAGAGCTACAGTGGGTTGCATGACACCCCTGACCTGTGAGCCACAGCTCTGATAGACTCCAAAATGCCCACATTTGAAGAATCTGATTGGCTTTGTGACCACACACGCACACGCACATGCCTACGCACACACACACGCACACGCACATGCCTACGCACACACTCAGAAATGCCCCAGAACACCTGGCTCTGTTCCCACAGCTAGCCAGGAGAGAGAGAAGGTGTAGTGCGGCTTGCTCCCTTGGAAGGAAGCGCATTTTCAGTTAACCTCCAGGAGCAACCACTCAACTTCTTACTGCATACCAGTTCTTTCCAGCTGGAAAAACTCAATGAAATCACACATTTCAAAGTGCAAGAGAATTCTGTTTTTTCCTTGCTCTCCCCCAGGTACCCTGAGCACAAAGGATAAACTACGTGGTTAAACATGGGCTCTTATTTTCCTTCAGTGTGCGTCACCAGTGCTGGCCAAGTTGTTGAACCTTGCCTCCTCATGGATTTCTATCCCTTGGGAAATAAACGTAAACAATGATATGACACTAACGCAATCATTTAGTGAACGACTCCACGTCAGAGCTACAGTTTCAGTACAGTTGGCAAGGTTCTGCGTCCTCTGACCTGCACAGCTTTACAGAACAAGAACACGATCAGTTGGTCAGTTGGTCGCAGTCTGCTCAATGAGTTTTGGAAAAGAATTAGACCCTGAATACTTTTCCCGCAGTTTAAATCGTTTTGATGGTTTCCAAAGCATGGAAAAATATTACGGTAAAACGTGAAACACCCAGTGCTCCACGAAAGCAGTTAAAAGGCGTGGAGGGGGAAGCTGGGGCTCCTGCTGGGGGGCGGCGTAGCCGCTGGGGGATGGGATTTGGAATGTTTACGGTTCCCATGGTGACCGCTTAGGCTCAGCAGGGAGAGGCAGAGCGACATGGCGAAGGATCTACAGCCTGAATGTAAGCGGACTATGACGGTCTGTGTTTGACTGACTCTTGTTGTTCGGTGCCTGGGAAGAGGGCGTCTCGGGCCCGGTTATGAAAAATGGAATTTTTCTGGGGGCTGCAGATTGCTGGGGTTTAAGATCAGATCTCTGGTATATGGCTCTTCAGACGTGAAGATAGGGGCAGAGCAAACTGTGAGGTCTAGAAGAGAGAGAGGTAGATAAGGGCTGCACACTGCGTAGCGTGTGGGAGTACCAGGTAAGTAGTGTAAGGTGTGCACTGCGTGGTGTATCTGAATGCCCACGTGTTCGGTGTGAGCAGGAGTGTGAGTGTATATGTGCGCAGTCGGGAGGAGGAAGGGGAGAGGAGGCAGGCCGATCTGCGGCCGTTTCAGGGCACTTTTCCTACGAATGTGAGTCTCTTCTGGGGTTCCGTGGCTGCCACTGTGGCTCCTCACATTGCAACAGCCCCTCTGACCTCACAACCCACCTGCTGTGAGGGGGTCCAGTCTCGCATCACAGGCCTCCCTCTGCCTGCAGCTCTTCTGAGTGCGACATACAGGAAGACAATCCCACCTTGAGAATCCAGTCTTCCCTGCCAGGAAACACTGATCCCTGGTGCAGAGGAAAGCTGGGTGCACTGAGCAGAGTCTGCTCCATACAGTGTGTGGAGGTCCTTGAGCTGTCCTGGGCACTGTGCACCTGTCCCAGTCAGTGGGCAAGCTGGGAGCCAGTCAGTGACCTCTGGAGATCCCTTCTGCATGTCTGCTGCCACTTACAATGGGCTGCACTCCTGTGAGTGGGGTGGCCACTCCTGCTTCGGGTGCTGGGTGTGCACACCACCTGGGACTTTGCTTGCATCTCCCAGCTTCTGAAGGAACAGGTGTAGAATTCAAGTCTGCATTCCCTACAGAGGCCTCTGGGGGCAATGGTAAGTGCCTTTCCTTAACAGTCGCTGGGGGTCCCCGTGGGGTTAGAAGACTTACCCAACTCCAAGTGACTGCTTCCCTTTCGCTTTTTCCCTCACGAGACACCAAATCTACCCTTGGAAATCTGCTATACCCTCTTTCCTTTGTTCTGCCACAGTAATACATTTCTGAAAATGCAAGACTGAAGATAGCACCCAACATGAGTTTAGTTTCATGGGCCACAGGACTGTATGAGCCCAAAGGGATCTGTTCAGGGTTTCTCTGCTTGGCCAGAGGTGTCAGTAGAAATGCGCACTTTTTTTCGAGCCCTGGGAAGAATCTGTCCCAGGCCTTCTGCTTCACTGCATCTCCAGTTTACCCTGGCAGAGGACCACAGGTATCTTTTTGTTGCTTTTGACCAAAGCCTTTCTTAAGTCCTTGTCCTGGATCCTCAGCCTCAGAACCAGCCTGGTCATAGGATCCTGCACTCTTGTTGAAATCTTGGAGTCCTTTCCAATCCTCTATCACTTGGGACTATAGCTAAAGAAGCTTCTCTGCTTTTAGGTGCTTTTACAGTTAGATTGGGTCTATCCACATGATGGAAGAGACAACCATTTTAAAGCCCATCCCCTGAAATATACCAGCAAAGTTCCCTTATCACACACTTGGAGGCAAGACTTAAAGACCTGCCCTCTGCAGTCACCACCGTCTTGTGGTACATGGTGTCCTCCTACTGAGGCACTTATATGGCAGATCTGCCACAGAACTTAGACTCCTGGAGGTAGGACTTTTGTTTCATCTCCCAAGACACACAACTCACAGTATGGTGTACAGAGTTTGTATTATCCTTCAGAAATTTGGAAACAGCACTTCTTTCCCACATTTATTCAGTAAGAACAGTGATTATGAACCTTTAATGAAGATTCTAATACCCGTAACACAGAGGTCATTTTCTTGGGAATTTGTAAAAATAGTTCTAGATGAGTGCATAGAAGGCAATGTGTCCAGCCACTGTTCCAGTGCTGTCAGAGGGGTCCAGGAAGAGCCAAACAACCCCACAGAGTTATGTAAGAGTTTGGGGGTAACAGAGGACATGGGAAGGGTCCTCTGTATCCCATGGGTCTCTGCTGGCTGGCCTGCCTTCCTGGGGATCTGCTGGCTCTGCTCTGAATTCTTTCTATTGACACTTCCCAGGGTACTTCCTGGCTTTAGCCAGTTGAATATGGATGTTCCTGAAAGAGCTCAATGGGATTCTCCAGATTTCAGAGTTCCAAGGGAGGAGACAATTCATGCAGAGCTGCAATAGTGTTGACTTTGATGATCTACTCTTTATTAAAAATATTTATTTTATTGGTACACATTTGCAGTGCAAAATGTTCACAGTCTTAGTTTCTTCTTTTCTCTTTTTATAATGTATTTCGTTGTTGCAGGCTCTCACCAAGCGGCTCAGACTCATAGTGATCCTCCTGCTTTCAGCCTCCCCAGGGCTGCTATTACAGGCGTATGTAGACTCTGGCTGGCTCAGCCCACCCTAGGGGCAATGTTGGTGCCACATGTGGTACCACTGATTGAACCTCAGTGCTTGCTTAAGCTTGCCTAAGTAGGCACTTTAGTCCACTGACATATCTTTCTGGCTCTAATTCTTTTTTATTTTCACTACCAAGGATTGAACTCAGTACCTTGCACTTGCCAAGGAGGCACTTATACTGCTGAGCTATATCTTCTGGTCCCTTAGTTTCTTTTTTCATTCATTTTCTCCCCTCCCTTCCCTGCCTTCTCTTGATCTTAATGGACTTTCTATCCTGAAGAAAACATGATTTTCTTAAAAGAAAAAAGAAAAGTAACACTGTGTTTAAAAATGTTCAATTCTAAAAAAGTTGAAAATATTTAATTAATATAAACCTCACCAAAAATTGATTTTTAAGTCTTTCTAGTCAATATTTATTTATTTATTTTTGGCTGGTTCAGGATGCCTTAAGGGTGGGTCTGGTAAGGCATGGGGAGCTGGGGATCAAATTGCGGTCCCTGTGCCTGGCTGGGTTTGCCCCAGCAGGCACTTAAACAACTGAGCTACCTGTAAGCCCCCTATATACTTTTAAAATGTTTGATTTTCCTTAAAATAAATTCACTTTCAGATCATTTGCAAGAGAAAGACATTTGCTAATAAGTAGTTTAAGTTTTTGTTTTTATGTGCCCTAAAGACAGTAGGATATACAGAGCCACTGTTTTTCAATAATTCACCATATGGCAGGAGATAATATATAGCAGACATTATAAGTCTTAGCAAACAGAAATGGATTCTTGGGTGGGGTATTTTGCTTTTTGGCAGAACCTAGGATTGAACTCAGGCCCTTGTGCTTGCCAGGCAAATGCTTATTCTACTAAACTATCTCCCTGGCCCTGGATTCTGGGTTTGAGTCTAGAAAAGCAATTCTCTCCATAATCAAACTCAAAGATGTGCTAAGCCTGGGGGTTTATTAATTCTAAAGGCCTCAAGACTCTTTAGAAATAGCCAAAATGAAGCATGACATGGAATATGTGAGTGGCTTTCTTCAATTTTCTGCAAACTTAGTATGATCCGTCTTTCCTGCTGTCTGTGTTAGAGCTTTTGATAAATTATGATTGTCTTGAGAAATGGTTCCATTAATATTTTATCTGTTCATAAGTGTTTGTTTTTATTTTTTCAAGAAGCCCCTGGCTGGAAGAATTTGCTTCCACATGGAGCCCTGGTGGTCCATGCACGAGCCAGTGATGGCCCGTGTCCACACTAGACAGCTGGGAGGCTGGGCTGTAAGCTTTACCATGTTGGTGAGGTATGCACAGTTCTGATGTAGCCAGAATTTCTGAGCCCCAGGTGTATATACCTGGCATCACCCGGGTCAGCAGCAAGGAGAGATAGAGCCTACGTGTTTGCTTTGTGCTTTAGGGTACAGCTGGTCTAAAGTCAGAACAGCATCTTGTGGATCATGGAGAGAAAAGGCTGTTAGAAAGAGGGAGCACAGGATGGGAGGAGTTTTCTTGCTGGGAGATGGAGATGGAGATGGAGATGGAGATGGAGATGGAGATGGAGATGGAGATGGAGCTACAGATGGGGCCTGTGAGTCAAGAATATGGACAGGCCCCAGAGACAGAAAGCAACCCACTGATGGCCACCTAAGGGTACTTCATCCTGCAAGTAGATGGAGGTGGATTCTATTAACAAGAATGTGTCTGCAACTGACTTTACCTCCAATCTGTTGAGAACTCAGCTAGCTGTCACCTTACTTTTAACCCTGTGAGGTCCCAAGCAGAGAGCCCAGCATGCAGAATGAGGACTTCATGCTGATGCCTCTGAAGCTGGTCATCTGCGGTCATTTGTCGCACAGCAGGGAACTCACTGATGCTCCGCACTTTCTCTGGTCTGTGTTTCTTCTCTCAGGTAGAAAGGGAGACCCTGATGTGTCCTGATAGGCAACGCTTCCCTGACAGATTTGACACAGAAATGAGTCCTATGTTGTTTGAAGTTCTGCTTCCCTTTCTTCAGGTGGTCGTGACAGATAGGGGAAGGCTGTGATGAGAGGACGGAGGACAGCTCCACTCCTAGCTGGCTATCCGGACCACACTTGGTTTCATGACGCTGCTCAATGCGTCCTTTCGCAGCGGGGAAGAGGCTGATCATGGTGCTTGTCACTGGGGACTCCGTAATGGTTTATGTGTATTTGTCCCCTGCAAAGCCTCATGCAGTCACTGAGGTGCAGTTCTACAGTTTGATTAATTCATTATCCAAGGCTGGGATTATGTGTCTAAGTATTGCTGGGATTATAGGTGTGAGTGCTACACCCAGGCTGGGGCAGAGAGCCCGAATGCAACATAAGAGAGGCAGAGACACAGACCTGCTGTCTCTTGCCATTGCTGCTGCTACTCTTCCATTTTGCTCTCCGCATTTGCTGCTGACATGAAAGGCTGCTCTCTGCCGTGTGCCACGCTGCCTTGGAGCCAGCCACGTATGGACTGAAACGTCCAGTACAGTAACTGTGAGCTAAATAAACATTTTCTTCCTCCATTATTTTTAAGGGGATCTAGCCCAGCCTGCCCTGAGGGTGGAGGTGGTGGAGCATGTGGTGCTGGGGATCAAAGTGCAGTCCCCTGCACCTGCCTAACCTTGCCTAAACAGGTGCTTTAGACCATTGAGATATCTTGCTGGCCCTCCTTCCTTCATTTTGAGTGTCAGATAATTGTCCCAGTAATGAGAGAAGAGTAACTGAGACAGACTTGAAGCTGGGTGTACGTATATCCTGGGCCTGGGCAGGGTCTGCTGGTCCCCTCAGGGCTCAGTGGGCCTGGTTTACCACCTGGCAGAATCATTTTGTCTTTTGGAACACAGGAGACCTCAGCCTCCCTGGAGAGATGAACTCCTTTTTTATGCTTCCCTAGGAGGCCATGCCACCAGTTCTGGGTACAGACAGCACACAGCTCAACAGCCCAGAAGGAAGCCCTCTTCACTAGTCTCAAATGGCAACTCATTATTAGGACAAATTCAGGCTGATGCAGAATGTCTTAGAAGTTTTTGGTGCTGCTGTGCTTTAATAAGAATGGGAGCAAGTTATGGAATGTCTCCACCATGCCCGGGGTTTCCTTGCCCAAAGAGATTCCATATGGGTCCAGGAACCATTTTACTATACTGATGCTGCAGAGGAACAGCTAAGGCTCTCTGAGATAACATAACAGGTCTGCACTCATGTTAGTGCA
The DNA here is from genome assembly GCA_004027165.1 of Ctenomys sociabilis. Classification (NCBI taxonomy): domain Eukaryota; kingdom Metazoa; phylum Chordata; class Mammalia; order Rodentia; family Ctenomyidae; genus Ctenomys; species Ctenomys sociabilis. The sequence continues at coordinate 52,812 of PVKA01002219.1, forward strand.
GTTAGGAACAGGCAAGGAAACCAAGGCTTCTTGCAATCTTGTATCCTGAGCTTTGTTCTGGAATACAGACCTCTTACTGGGGATTCAAGGAGCAGAGTCCTGTGTGGGAGGGGCCATTGTCCTGTCACCATAGCCGTAGGTGATTCCTTGTGAGGACAGAATAGCAAGGAATGAAAGGTACCTCAATTGTAGGGGTATCTGACACAAAGGGAGAAAAAATAATTTCTTTTATTTTTATTTATTTATTCATTTTTCTTTTTGAGACAGGGTCTCACTATGCAGTTCAGGCTGGCCTTAAGCTCACTTTGTAGCTCAGGCTGGTCTCGAACTCACAACAATCCTCCTGCCTCAGCCTCCCTACTGCTGGGATTATAGGCCTGCGCCACCACGCCCGGCTAATTTCTTTTATTTATTCCCTAGAATATCCTATTTAGCACATCAAAAAGCCATCCTTATGCATCATCATTTAGAATTACAATTCATGTCTTAGATTTTTTTTTTTCTAGAGTTTTACTTCTTTTTCCCTTAATAGCTAGAGCAACTACAGCCTTTCTGGAGACTCCACTTTTGGGTATGGGATTTGCCAGCTCAGCAAATGGGCATGGCTAGCTTATGGTGGGACTAGCTATGCTATTTCATGAGCATGTCATTATCTTTCCCAAACAGTCTACCTGAGGTGGAAACAATATGGGCTTTGCAGTGTTAAAACTCCGTGTAACCTAAGCGAGCTTCTGAACAGACTCCAGAAGGACCACAGAGAGGACATCTATCACTATATCTCAGGGCACCTGAACCCCAACAAGCTCTACAGGCCACAAGAGATCATCGTGCATCGCTGGCACAATGCTCACAGGCCGCGGTGGGAGACAAGGCCCCCAGGAAGCACAGTCAAGGCCGAGAATAGGAAGACTGCTGAGATGAAGAATGCTTTGTCTTATTTTACTGTCAACACAGCACTGGTTCCCAGCCATGCTCAGAACACAAAGCTCTTTAAGTATTTAAACATGCGAACAGAAGTTTCACAAACCTCGCACACTTCTGAAGATTCCATTTCAATGCCGATTCTGCAGGAAGCAGAAAAACAAGACGAGGTGTTTGAGCACTCCTCAGAGAGACACCGTAGAGAAGAACTCAGGTTGCCTGAGATGAAGGTGCTGAGGTTCAAAGAAGCGCGATCCAGCCGCCAGTGCACCCTGTCTCCCCAGGGCCCAGATGAGTACCAGTATGTCAGCTCCTACCTAGCCAGTGTGACAAAAACTGACAGATACAAGAAGTTCTTGAGTTTCCAAAAAGAGGTTGTGGCAAAGCAAGATCTGAAGAGTGACTTCACTGGGAGCAAAGTGGCAGTCAGCCATGAAAAGAAGTTGGAGGAGGTGAGGAGGGCTGTTTGCAGTTCTAACCGCACAGGATCAGTTCCAGTTCAAGGACCTTGATGGGTTGAGAATTGTCCTCAGGTATCTTTTATACATGTGCAGGTAGAATGGAACCAAAGAGCCAAGTACTGAGATCACTCTACATCATGATTAGATAATAGCAGAGAGCCATAGAAGGTGCCATATGGACAGGAGTTATGATTGACAAATGCAGTAAAGCAGGGAGACAAGCTTCGTGAGGTTGCGAAGGGGAACTAGGGATAGGGGAGATGGGAGGGAGAAAGGGAAGAAGAAAGAAAAAAGGATCAAGCTATGATATGTGTATGTGCCATTTCCCCAGGATGAGTATATTATGCATTGAAAATGTGTACAAATAAAAAGTCCAACAATTATTCCCCAAATTCCAGCATCGCCATCAATCCCTCACTGGAATACTAACCTCACTTCCAACATGCTTCTCCCACCACTTCTGCCACTTTCTCAAGGAGTCCTCTTCAGTGAGTCTTCAGTTTCAGTATTATGGCTGCTTTTTTGCCTTGAATCAGTTCAAAACCTTTTCCTTCCAAGGTCTAAATGGCTTTGGGAAACAGCAAGAAGTTGCACAGCTCCAGATCTGGTGGATAACATGGGAGAGGACACAACCTGTTTTAGTGAGCTGGCTTCTCTGTGGGGTGGCACTAGGGAAAAGTTTTCAGCATATACTTTTTTGAATCACAATTCACGACAGGAAAAAGCACTTCCAGAACTGCTTCAGGCAGTTGCAAGAACAATAAGTATTCTTAGTGAGTGGGAATATTCTGGGGGTCAATGTGTCTTTTATGGTGAAACATTCTTAAAATTTAAATATTTAAAGTATATATATATATATATATATATATATATATATGTATATATGTATATTTATACATGTGTGAATATGTACTTTTTGAGCCCATCTTGTAACTATGAAATAATTAGTACAGAGAGTTTGCTAGCAGAAGAAAGAGGTGGCTATAAGGGGAACTGTGGAATCAGCACTCAGACTCTTAGGTTCAGAGGAAGGTCAGATAAAAATGAAAAGACACAAAAGAAAAAAACAACAACCAAGTGCTCATTACCAGGTTCTTGGTAGCTGGTGGGAGAACAGTAGGATCACCTTGAATCACTGCCTGCTCAGAAAAGACCAAACAGGGGCTGGCAAGATAGTCAGTAGAATAAGTGCTTGCCAGGAAAGCACAGGGTCCTGAGTTCAATCCCTAGTAGTGAAAGAAAAAAAAGAAAAAAAGAAAAGACCAAACACCTGGGTGATGGCAACTGTGCCATTTGGTTCCTCAAGCCAAAGAACTATTCTGAAAAGAGAATAAAGACCATGGGAAATGGACTCGTTCTCTTTACCCCAGGAACTCCAGAAAATACGCACATGCAACTCTCAGCAGTTGGACAGGCTGCAGGTTTTTGGAGATGTCTTTGAAGACATTTGCAACAGTTCTCTGATATTCGGTGATCTCTTGAAAGAAATTAAGGTAGGCAAAATATACACTTTCTGTGCAACAATGGAGCTATGTGTTGTTTTTCTCCTGCCATACTTATGGAATGACCTTATGCTTCAAGTCTCAAGTGCATGGAGGAGGACATCAAAAGCTATGCATGGCCTTAGCCATAGACACATATCTGGGCCTTGTTGGTTAAACACCCAGTAAGCTCACTGCTCATGTTTGTCCACCAAGCTTCCTAATTGTATACTTGCTATATATATAACATACAAACTTTTATAATCGCAGATATGTAATCTTATATGAATCCTTATGGAATTATAGATTTCTTATGATTTCATGATAAAAGCAAACACCATATAGAATCTGCCTTGAAATTATATTGCTTAACTGGGGTGCCATTTTCTAATTTCCCACATGACAAGGATGCTTCCCAGTGGCTTGTTCTCCAGAAATGCCCGTGTCACTTAGAAGTTTCCCTTTAGCAGCTGCAAGACCCACGTCTGTAGAGCGTCTGGCTGGGAGGGGACCATTTGTTGTATGAAGGCAAAGTAGTTTATGGCAGTATGTTGAAGTGACCAGTACTTAACATCTAAACATGCTTCAAAGAATGTTCAGTTTTATAAATGGTAGTGTACATGGTTTAATGCACCACAGAAACATTTTATATAACTTCTAAAAACCAAAACTGACATTCTTAATTTCTATATTATTCAAACAAAAAATTCTTCAAGATAGCATAATCTTCTAACACACTTCCAATGGATTTTTTTGTATGTGTGTACGTGTATAGAATGAGTACGAACACTACATGGCTGTGCTTCTGGATTCCCAGCCCACAGAGCAGATTAAGGTAACAATCAATCCTGTCGTCTGTTTGTTCATGTATTCTATGAGCAGTGGACCAACATTCTGGAGGACCTTCCTGTAGACTGATACAATATTGCTGAAGTCTCACTTCCTTTCCCCCCCATGTAATTTGGAATTATAGACAGTATTATACCAGTGAATCCTGAAAGGCATTGTCCAGTAGGATCTTAGGGATCTGAATAACCTTTGCATTGAGCACAGTATTGTTTTATTCTTGTGCATGGCAATCAACTTATGGTTTACTTTTATTTCTTTTTTTTTTTTTTACTGATCTAAGAGAAAGAACTATGGAGCTGAACACAGTGTACCTGAATTACTTTTTTCAGCACTCTCTCTTCAGCAGACACAATGAAGCCATGGAATATGTAGCCTTTAGAAATTTATTTGGAGGGGCCAGCAATATAGCTCAGTGATAGTGCCTGCTTAGGCAAGCTTAGGCAAGCTTAGGCAGGCACAGGGGACTGAGGTTCAATCCCTGACATCACCATGCATGCCAGCCCCACCCTCAGGGTGGGCTGAGCTGGAAAAAATCTTATGAAAAGTCAGGAGTATAGTTCAGCAGCATAAGAGCCTTCCTGGCAAGTATAAGGTCCCAAGTGTAAGGTCCCTTAGGAAAATGCAATTTTTAAATTCTAAAAAAGGAAACTTTCCCTAGAATTTCACCTGACCAGTCATACCTCCTACAACATCCCTCCTTCCTTCTCTCCAGTGCTCCCAATCTTGGCTGGAATTTTTGTTTAATTTTTATTTTAACCTAGGATACCAAAAATAAAATAAAATAAAATAAAAACAAAAAATAAAAGCAACAAAAAGCAGGGTTCCTTGAGTACACAGCACCAACAAAAGGAATAGTTTTGTGCCTTTCCTGGGAGTGCCTTATTTTTACTTTGCCTTCTCCTCCAGATGCTCCAGACAGAAGTCCAAAGGCTGGAGAAGGGTCCTGTGAGGCCTGAAGATGTTGATCAGGCCAAGAGGGAGCTGAGGAGGCTCGTGCATGCCATCAAAGCAGCCCTGGAGCACAATGATACGTGAGGCCTTAGTAACCTGACCTGACCTAGGTTTGGCTGATATTTAATTTCAAAGATCTTAAAACTGTGTAGCCAGGCATGGTGGCGCATGCTTGTAATCCCAGCACTCGGGAGGCTGAGGCAGGAGGATTGTTGTGAGTTCAAGACCAGCCTGAGCTACAAAGTGAGCTTAAAGCCAGCCTGAACTGCATAGCGAGACCCTGTCTCAAAAAGACAAAAAAAAAAAAAAAAAACTAAAAAAAAAAAACTGTGTGGTAATTGTTCATCTATGCTTTTGTGCATTGTTACACACTACATTACCAATGTCATCCCACCCTCCGGCCTCTTCTATAGGCATTGTGTACATGACTAGGATGTTGTACCAAATATGGTATTCATGGAGAACTTTGGGGAGAGTCTGAAGGAACCCCATTTCTGGTATGGTGATTGAGGTATTGATAGATGAGAGAGCCACAAAGTCAAGACACCTCATAGGAATACTCTTACTGTTTTTCAGCCAAAATAAATTATGGTTGACCATAACCTCCAGTTATGGTCCTTCAGGGTCAAGTGACAGTTGGATAAACACATTGTTTGCAAAGATTTTCAAAAAGAAAAGATTAAACAAATTTTAAACAGCTAAAGTATCCTCAAGAAAACAAAACAAGAAATAAAAACAGATATGGAACATGCTTTCAGTGTAACTATCAGAGAGAAGGCTGTTGCCTTCTCCCCTAATTTGTCCACCAGATTTCTCTCTCAGAGCATGATTATAAGCTCTGCTTTCCCCAAAGAGGCTCACAGTGTGCCTGTCACCACATAACTTCTTCTTTGTGTGTGTGTGGCTGGCTCAGCCCACTCTGGGCTGGGAATGGGGCTGGCACAGGATGTGGGGCTGGTATTGAACCACGGTCCCTGCAAGCTTGCCTAAGCAGGCGCTCTAGACCACTAAGCTATCTTACCAGCCCCACAGATAACTTCTTAATCCTGCCCTTCAGCCCTAATTCCCACATATCTGACTAAGTTGACTTACTGGAGCTCCCACTGACATCTCCCGTGTCTTATGGTACAGAGTAAGAAGATTAGGTTTTCTCTTCATCAAAATGACATAAGTATAAATGAGACAAAATAAAAACAGTACAAATGGGGCACTAACATGTCACTATTTTTATTATCAATTTGTAGGCTGAGAAATGAGTTAGAGACAGAGTGCATGTTGCTACAATCTGCTAAGGAAAAATCAGGCAAGTGTCTTTTAGATCTTCCCTGTTTCCTTTCCAACATTGTATCTCGAGGTCCTGTTCCTTATTCTGCTTCTTCTCTACCCTATGCACTTGTCTTATTCCTTTTCATCATTTCAACTCAAGTTAGCACCGCTGGTCTAGCAAAACTGTCCTTGAGCTTCTCCCCACAGACTAGATGTTCCTGTTTGTGTCTCCGTCGCACCTCCTACTTCCTCACCACCACTGGCTCATAATTTATTAGTGAACCTGCCCACATAGCCAAGGTTCCATGACACTGGGCGCTCAACAAATCCTCACTGATAATCTGAATGAATTAAAGGCAGAACATACCATCTTTGAATTTGATCATGTTCACTTCATTGACATGCTTAAAATTCGAGCTCTTTTATAGTTTATAATTACACCTAATAGAGAGAATATTGTCAATAGTACACCATATTTAAAATTGCTGAGGTATTCAGTCCAGTAATACTTTATTTTCAAATATATATCTAGAATCTGGTCAGAACACTGTAATGGATGAAGAGCATCTTACTCTTACTGAGAAGATTGAAAAGAAGAGATGCGAAATACTCAATAAATGGGATGAAATTCAAACTCTTGAAAAACAAATTAAAGCTACCTTGGTGCATACCAGCATTTCTGATATCCTTGAGAATAGAATTAAAAGCATAGAGGTATGCTCTTTATCTACCTAGATATTTAGATTGTACTCTTGCTTGCAAACCTTAGCAAATTCATGAAGCAATTTGATTGCATTGGGGCAATATATTTTCCTTTTAAAATTTTTTCTATAGAAATATTACAATAATAAATATCTAATAAAACAAAAGTGCAGATGACAAATAAAACCCCGCAGAATTCTGGAAATAGTTCATCCCTGCAAACTTTGTGCAGAAATGGCGCAGACTGTGACTCAGTGTAACTTAGTTGTGTCAGAAGCTGCATCAGTCATATGTGTGTCTATCTTCTTTTTCTTCTTCCTGGTTATATAGTAACACATATTATCCCAACAGTGGTCCTTAAAATAAAAACATTGGGGCTGGAGAGATGACTCAGTGGAATAAACGCTTCCCTGGCAAGCTCAAGGGCCTGAATTCAATCCCCCAGTTCCACCAAAAAAATAAAAATAAAAAAAATAAAATAAAAACAGAGTACTAAGACTTGCATAGTGTATAGAAGGTGGTGATGATCTAAATAGCCTGGGTTTGTAGTAAATGAAATCTTGCCTCACTTACAATTACTAATTCTTTTCAACATGTTAGCTATCTGGAAAAAGAAGTCTTTTCACTACAAATCACTTCATAGGCTCCTATCGTTATTGGATATTCTCATCCATGCTATTAACTACATTTTCAAGTTATAATAATAATAATACTCTGTATTTTGGTAGTGCTTACAATTAATTTATTAATTTATTTGGAAGTTAGTGATAGCCTTACAATATAAACATTACCATTAGAGATCTTTTATCACTTTTTTTCTGGTAGCTGTTTTAAATCATGACAAAAAATGCAACATAAAACTTATCATTTTAACCATTTAAATTGTATAATAAAGGGATTAAATATTCACCTGGGTGGTGATTCCCACAATCCATTTTTTAGATCTTTTTTGCTCTGAAGCTTTGCATGTGTTAAATGGGATCATTTATGTTTAGCACTTTATTCCTATGTCTTGATCCTAATTATTATATTTATTTTTATGTATTTAATTTTGTATTTTAGGGAAGGGTCTACAGGGCGTTCAGGGTCTCACTACTAGACTGGACTCATAGTGATCTGTTTACTGCCTCCCAGGAGCTGGGATTACAGGCTCACGCCTCCATACCCAGTCTCAGTTGCCATCTCAGCACACTCTGTGGGAGTGGCAGGCAAAGGCCCAGCCCTTGCTGCTGCTTGCAGGTGCTTTAATCCACTGAGCTATTTGGCCAGCCCTATTTTTATTTCTTTTATAAAAGAAAGTTTTCAACCATTTGACAAAAGGTGTACTTTTGTAATCGTCTATTGCTGATACGTGTGTTACTGATACAGGCATATCCTGGAGACACTGTGCATTTGGTTCCAAACCATCTCAGTAAAGGTTATAGTGCATTACAATGAATTCCACGAATTTTATTTTCCAGTGTATATAAAAGTTACATTTATACTATCTCTTAGTATATTAAAAGTGTGACAGCACTGTCTCAAAACTCTACCTTAATTAAAAATGATCTCTTTCTAGAAAGTTAATGATATTTGAGCTATGGAAAAAGATATTACTAAATTTGCTTTATCAACATTTGTCACAAACCTTCAATTTGTAAATAATTATTTCATCTATGAAATGTGATAAAGCCAAGTGCAGTAGGATGAATTATGCCTGCCATCATGTATTCATATAGAACTGCTGCCAGCCATTAAAAAGCAAGCTTCCATTCCATCATAGGATTTCTCTAGTGCTTTTCAAAAAGTCTTTTGAAGCAGCAACCTTTACCTCTTTACTTTTTGACCTAGAAACATAAGATTTATCTTTCTTATTTATACATGAATTATACATAATTATAATGAATTATACATAATTTCATTCCTTGTTTATTCATTGGCTTTCAACTGATGTCTTTTTGAATATACTTATAACTATAATGACAGTATGCACATAATACTTTCTTTTCATAAATAATAAACAGTAGTTAACAAATATTCCTTTCAAAATATCTTGCTTTAAAACCATACCTTCTTCAGAATGAAGCTGTAAAATTGGAAACAGAAAATAAGATTCTACAGAAGAAAATACAAGTAAGTTTCATTTTGTGGGTGACTCCAGAGTTTATAGAACTATTTCCTGAAGTGTTTGCTTATACTCAATTAAGAATACATACAGGCTGGGGAGATGGCTTAGTAGAATAAGTGCTTGCCTGGCAAGTGCAAGGGCCTGAGTTCAATCCCCGGTTCTGCCAAAAAAAAGAATACATGCATTTTCTGAATAATAAATTTCTGTAAATAAATAAATAAAAATAAATTTCTGTAATACTTGGAATATCTGATCATAAATATATTCACTTAAAACTAAGCTAGTATAAGTTCATTTATTAATAAAAATAACTCTTACATTTTAACAATGGAATATGCCAGTCATAAGTATTTTTCTCACTGAGCCATGCATTACTGTTCAATATATTGTATTTATTTGTGGCCAAGAATCTAATGAACTGGCTCAGCTATTTTAGAGGTACCCCCTCCAAAGTTCTTGATGGTTTGCTTTAGTACTTGAAACTAGGAATGATAATCTATCTAGGAATGATCTAGATATAATTCAGAAATGATAATCTATCTACAATCAAACTTACTTTTATTACATGATCAAATGATTTTTAATTTTTTATAGGTCATTGAAAACAATGTGAGGCAGATCATGAAAAAGAGTAAGCTCAGTGAGGAAGAACAGGAGTAAGTGTTTCTATCATGATAAAAGTATATGTAACATCTTTGATCAATTTTGATTTAGTGTATTGTGAGAGATATGGGTCTAATTTCTTCTTCCTCCTCCTCCTTCTTGTTTTCTTCTTCTTTTGCACTGCTGGGTATTGAACTGCCAGGCAAGTGCTTCTTCTACTGAGCTATCTCCTCAGCCCATCTGGGTCCAGTCTCAGTCTTCAACATGTGGAAAGCCAGTTTTCCCTGTACCATTTAGTAAAGAGACTATCTTTCTTCTAGTAAAAGTGTCTGGGCACTTTGCCAAAAGTAAGGTGACTCATTATATTTAATGTTGTCTTTGGATGTTCTGTTCTGCTCCATTGATAATCAGGTCTGGTTTCTTTTCTTTTTTTTTTTTTTTGTTTCTACCTGTACCATGCTGTTTTTAATCATGTTAGCTTTGTGTTATAACTTCAAATTGGGAATTGTGGTGCCCCTGCCTAAATATTAGCAGAGAAACACAATCTGATCAAATATAAAACAGATAAAACTCTTAAAGACATAGGTATAGCCAGAGACTTTGTGAACACAATCATGATTGCAAATGAGATATTACCAAGAATCAACTGAGACTGCATCATATTAAAAACTTTTGTAGAGCTGGCAAAATTGCTCAGCAGATTAAAGTGCCTGAAAGCAGGTGGAGGGGCCAAGGGTTCGATACCTGGGCCTGCCATGCTGGTCCCACCCCCGGAGCACGCTGAGGCAGAAATTGAGACTGCGTGTGGTGGTGCGAGCCCGTAACCCCAGCCCTTGGGAGGCTATAAACAGACAGATCATCACGAGTCCAATCTAGTAGTGAGACCCTGGACACCCTGTAAGCCCTTCCTCAAAAATACAAAACAAACAAACAAACAAAACAGAAAAAGAAAAGCTTTTGTGCAGCATAAGAAACCACAAACAGCAAAGAGACAACAAATGCAAAAAATATTACCAGCTATTCCTCAGACAAAGGACTAATATTTAAGATATATAAACAACTAAAAAAAAAACAGACACTAAATTTAGATTCAATCTGAAGTGAATAAACACTTCTCAGATGAAGAAATGCAGATAGCAGAAAAATACATGAAGATGTCAAACATCATTGCTCATTCAAAAGATGCAAATTAAAACAACACTGAGATTCCATCTCACCCCACAAAGAGTGGCTGCTGTCAAGAATTCACCCAATAACAAATGATGGAAGCGTTGTGGGGAAAAAGGAGCTTTTCTCCACTGTTGGTGAGAGTGTAAATTAGGGCAACCAATTTGGGAATTAGCATATAAACTCTTCAAGAACTTAACTAGAATTTCCAACTGACCCAGCTATTGATACCTTTCTGAAAGTGTTAAAAGAATCATACCCCAGCAATACAGGCACATCATGTCTATAGCAGCACAATTTGTAATCTAGGTAGCAAGTCAGATGTCCATCATCAGATAAATGGATAAAGAAAATGTGGTTCTTCGTGACTCATCCAGATGGCTGATACTGACAAAAGATCTATGGACTGTTGTACATGGTTTCAGGGTAAATCCTAAGGGTATTTGACTGACCTTGTCAGATACAAAAGTTACATTTTTTATTGTATAGGTCTTGCTTTATCTTGGTCTTAACCACCTAGCTGAAAAGTATAACCAAGAGGTATAAATAGTAAAGCTCCATTAATAAGCTGAGCTGTAAAAGGCTCAAGTCAACAGTTTCTGACATTGCCAGTTCTGCTGATAATCCACTATTATTATGGACTACTGGCCTATATCGGATTATTTTGCTGAATTAATGCACCTATAATTTTGAATGGTAATGGAACACACATCCCTGACAAAACTAAACAAAAAGGGGGGATATAAACGAAGGTCCATTTTGTAGTAAAAAAAAAAAAAAAAAATATATATATATATATATATATATATATATATATATATATATGTATATACAAAATAGTTAGGATAGATACACAGCTACTTTCTCTTAGTTCAATCAGAGGAAAGATTTGTACTAATAGTGTTTAGACAAGATATCATGTCTGCATCTTGTACTCTGATTAACTACTACAAAGACAACAATACACAATGTGTTAGTTACTGTAACTCACCCACTAACCTGTTTTGAAACTTTCTTGTGAAAATTAACAAAAAAAAATCAAAATGAAAAAATGTGGTTTTTATATACGAGAGTACTGCTATACCATGAAGAAGGATAAATTTGAAACCTTAGGCAAATAGATGCCCCTTGAGACCACGCTTTTAAGCAAAATAAATCAGACACACAGTTAAATATCACATTGTTTCTCTTGTGTGAGAAGCCAAAAGTACAAACAAGGACTGAAATACATGGTAGGTATTGGCAAGGAGGAAGAAACTGTTCCACTGGGAAAGTGAACAAAGGAGGGGAGGTGGGAAGAAGGGAAGGAAGGAAAAAGGAGGGAAAGTGAATAAAAAATAAGCACAACATTTACATGGACAAATCTTCCTAATACTTCCCCTGCATCTCACCCAGCACCCCACAGCCTGTCTTGCCTACAGTTCGTCTCATATATAAACTGAGTAAATTATTTATTCACCTACTGATTTCCAGTGATAGATAGCCAGTCCCAGCTTTTCCGTAGCTTTTTCCTCGACCTTGGCTTCTATTGATGTTTCCTATCTCTATCACCCTGCGCTATATTTCTCTTATCAGAACTTACGCACATAAATTTCTATGTATATCTCAGTTCATTTCATTTTTGCATCAGTGAAATTGTAACTGTCCTAATCTCCCTTTGAAATAAACATTTAGTCATGAAAATAATGTAACTGGTTTATCTTAATTTTCTTTCCCAAGTTTAGGGTTCACTTAAAAACTATTCAACTTGAGGAGCCAGGGAGATATAGCTCAGTAGAATAAGCACTTGCCTGGCAAGTGCAAGGCCCTGAGTTCAATCCCCGATTCAAACAAACAAACAAAAAAAAATTCAACTGGAGATAGACATATACATGTTTGAAAAAAAAAGGAAAATAAAACATTTCTAGGAGACACAAAATAAAACCCCTCAGTAACAGATGTTTTACACATAAATAAATGTTTTTTAAAAGAAAATGCAAATTCCCAATGTCCTATTTATTACAAATAAGTATACAAAGAAGAGCCTTTGGACAGTCTGTAACATCTGCTTGATTAATTTCCTAAACCAAGTGAAGTATTTGAGATGTATTATTTTTTAAATGAAGGAGATAATACTTTAATTTTAATACTTTAAAATTGTTTTCTTCATTATCATTTACTGATACCTGTTTAATAAGACTAAATGTTTCTATATAGAAATGCACAGAATTAAAAATGTCAAATAATTTCTTAAGACAGCAGCAGTAATCTGATCATACAATAGTGAATAGGAAGGAAAAAAAAAACAGGATGTTTTCCACAGATTCCCACTTGAATAGGAGACTTCCATAGCAAACTCTAATAATAATTTTTTTCTGTAAAATGTGCTTCGGTGTACGGCCAACTGTTTTACAATTTGTTTGACCAAATTCTCCAATGGAATGGTGGTGAGGCAGGAGCTCAGTGCTGCTCGTGAGGAGGCTAAGATGTTGATATAACCAGTAATAAAACAGATTTAAAATGGTTGCTAAAATAAGATAAAAGGGGCAGGGGAGATGGCTTAGTGGAATAAGTGCTTCCCTGGCAAGCACAAGGGCCTGAGTTCAATCCCTGGTTCCACAATAAATAAATAAATAAATAAATAAATAAATAAATAAATAAATAAATAAGAAAAGAGGTGGGCTTCATTTTTGGCAGCACTTGATTTCAAATTCAGTGAAGCATTTCTAGTCTATGGAGAGGTACTAAACTAGAGAAAAGTGAAAAATTAGGACCCTAGAGGTAAGCTGTAAGCTGTGTGTATGGTTGTACCTTAGACCTTAAAAATGGATCTAATTCCTGATGGTTTGAAATGTAGAGGGTGTTGGATCAACAAGATCCTTGGAAATACCCAGAGTTTTCAGGCTAAAGTATGAGAAATCTATGCAAGCTAAAAGCAAACACAAAAAAAGAACAATTCTGAGTGAGCATTTCACAGAATGAGTGGAAAGCGTTATCAAACACTGCAGGCACTCACAGAAGGAGTGAGGCTCAGCTCATTTGGGCAATAGGAAAAGTTACATCGCAGGACACAAGATTCCAAGTGAAAAGAAAACTATAAACAAAAGAAAGATGTTCAGAGCTGCAACTTTATGAACCTGGAAAAATAAAGTGATGCCTGCTGCTGATTGTGAAACATCCATAAAGTAATTCCTGGTGATGCTCTGTCATGAAACTACTGTTTCTTCATTTCCTAAATAGCTTGAATTTATCCCAGGCCTTATGTTTTATGCTATAAATAACTAGTATGTGTTGAAGTAAGCATTCTGTGTATGATTCATTAGTGCTATTTTGTAATTAATATAAAGTGTTCCAGTGAATTATAATAGTTCAAAAAAAGATATGTAACAGTATGCTTTTCTCAAAACTACATTAGATATAATATTTTTGATGTTCTACTACTTCAGAGCACTAAATTTATTTATTTAGTACAGTACAGGGTCTATATGGTCTCACTATGTACATCGGACTCATAGTGATCTTCCTATTTTCAGGCTCCCAAGCACTGGGATTACAGGCACACACCACCACGCCCACTCTCAATCACTGTCTCAGTGCACCCTGGGGACAGGGCCAGCATGGCACACTGGGAATAGAACCCCAGCCCCTGTGTCTGCCGAAGCAGGTACTTTAATCTGCTAGGCTATCTGACCAGCCCTTGAGCACTAACTCTAAATACGTGTATTATACTTTTTCTTATGTTTGACTTAACCTAAGATCTAAACATCAAAATGCACATATTATTCAGCAATAAATTTGCTGGAAAAAGTTAAAATGTTGGGGCGAATTCTTACACAAAGAATTAGGAAAGGGGGATTATATGGCTGTGGTGGGTTTCTTTTCTTAAATGCCATGTATCTAGTGATACTGAATCTTGGGAAAATCCTTTAAATATATTACTTTGAAGTTTTAAGACAGTAAGTTATTCATTCATATTATATATTTCCTAAGTTTATACTTTACACACTTATTTTCCTTGAAGTCAGTTCTACAGTTCAAATCTCCAGATCTGGTATGATTGGGAATAGTGGCACATGATGGTTTAAAGATAAGAAGGCTTATATGTGTCAATAGGGAAGAGATGACAGTGATTTGGCCTGAGAGATATCACTAATTGCCCATGGTGATTTGCCTGCTGTGGTTTTAGATGTTCCTCAAGCATAAGGTCCATGTTCCAAGGGTGAAGGAAACAATAGAGAAAGAGAGAGAGAGAAAGACACAGAGAGAGAGAGAGAAAGACACAGAGAGAGAGAGAGAGAGAGAAAGAGAGAGAGAGAATTTTAATAGACCTAAGAGGCTATTTTGCTTTTTTATAGAACGGCAGCCTTTCTCAAGGACTCCCACCTGCACTGGGAAGCGCAGATTCCACAGCCACTCTTAACTGTAAAGGAGGCCAGAAAACAGAACATTTCAGTTTCTACATACATGCCAGAGAAAGACAAGCCAGAATTGGTGCTAAGTGAGCCACCCAGGGAGCCCCGCTGCTGGGTTCTTTATGTCATGACACCTAGCAAGGTAGCGTAGCTGCACATACACGGCCTGCAGGCCCTTTCTGTATCCTTGGCCATGGCAATGATCTGACTCTGCTGCCACAGAACATAGTCTAGAATATGTGACCGGCATGTCCCCAAGTACCAGAAAATCTTTGCTGCATTCAAGGCCCAAACTCTACTAACATATCCATTAATCAGAAGTAGATCATTGCCTCATGTCATCAGTTTTGGGGTAAATGTGCCTTAAAAATGGATGTTTATTTTGAAATGTTCTTCCCCTTTAATGAATTTTTCTTAATGTTTTGCTGGTGTCTTGTTTATTTTAAGAAATCTTCGAGAATTTATTACAACATATGTAGAAGAAGCAAAAAATAATTCTCAAGAGACTGAAGAAATGACCTATGAATATTGACAACTGCCCTATAAATAGCCTGGATGTTTATAGATGTATAGATTAATGAAGATCTATTACATTTTGTCAACTTCAACCCTATTAATGTGTAATGTACCCTATTCAAGAAGTTCGTAAATACATGTACAAATATATTTTTCATACTTATGTATACTTGCATAACAATACTAATTCTTAGAATATTTTGATTTTATTTGGTAACTTTCAACTTGAAGTCATAAAATACTTCTGCATATTTTATAAGAATAAAAAATTTAGCTCCATTATAGTGCAGATAAATTTGTTTATTTACCAATACAGGTTTCTATACATGTATTTAATAAAATTTAATAATGGACTAATTAGTATTCATGTCATTAGTATTTACTGAATAGAAATGATCACTGCACCACAAATGCTACAACAGGATACAAAATCAGTACCCAAAAGTCAGTAGCATTCCTCTACAAAGATAACACAGTGAGAAAGAAATTAGAGAAGCAATGCCATTTACAATAGCACCAGAGAAAATGAAATACCTTGGAATTAATCTAATTAAAGAAGTGAAAAATCTTTTCAAGGAAAATTACAGCACTCTGCAAAAAGAGATCATAGAAGATTTCAGAAAATGGAAACATATTCCCTGCTCTTGGATAGGAAGAAGCAACATTGTGAAGATGGCCATACTCCCAAAATTTCTATACAGATTTAATACAGTCCCTATCAAACTACCACTAACATACCTCACAGACCTAGAGAATTTATTCCTAAAATTTATTTGACTTAAAATTATACTACAAAGCTACTCTGATAAAATCAACATGGTATTGACAATGAAATAATCTGAGAATCAATGGAATAGATTAGAAGGTGCAGAATCCTCTGCCAACACACTCAGCCACCTTATCTTTGACAAAGGAGCCAACCATGCTCACTGGAAGAAAAATAGCCTCTTTAGCAGATGGTGCTGGCAAAACTGGCTCTCTCCATGCCAAAAACTAAAACTTGACCCAGCTCTATCACCATGCACTAAGCTAAAGTCAAAATGGATTAAAGATCTAAACATTAAAACAGAAACAATCTCCTGAAAGAGAAAGTAGGAGGAACTCTTGAAGACATAGGGGTAGGCAAAGAGTTCATGAGCAAAAATAAAATTGCACTGGTAATACTTGAAAGAATTAACAACTGGGATCACCACTTAATGAGAAGTGAAATAAATTACCAACAAAGTGAAAAGACAACCCACAAATTTGGAAAAAATCTCAACTAATAAGCACTCAGACAAAGGTCTGCTTTACAGAATTTATAAAGAACTAAAATACATTAGGGCCCCTAAATTTAAAAACCCAATCCAGAAGAAAAATGGGCATCTGAAATGCACACACATTTCTCAAAGAACAAAATTAAATAAGTGAATAAATATATGAAATAGTGCTCCACATCGCTAGCCACCCATGAGATGCAAATTAAAATAACACTGAGATACCATCTTACCCCAGAAAGAATGGCTATCATAAGGAAATCAAGGAACATCAAGTGCTACAGAGGCTGTGGGGAAAAGGGAACTGTTCTCCACTGCTGGTAGGAATGTAGACTGTACAACCATTGTGGACATCGGGGTGCAGACTCCCTGAAAAGCTTGAGACTGGAAATCCCATTCAAGCCAGCTATCCCCCTACTGGGAATTTTCCTGGAGGAAGTGAAAACCTTATATTATATTGATGTATGTGTACCTATGTTTATAGCAGCACAATTTGTGATAGCCAGATGTTGGAAACAACCAAGATGCCTGTCACCTGAGTCATGGATGAAAAAGATATGACATTTTTATACAATGTGGTATTACTCAGCTATAAATAATGATAAATTCAGTCTTAATATTTAAGTGGATGTCACTGGAAGATATACTTGTAAGTGAAATGAACCAGACCCACATGTGTACATATCATACTGGCTCCCTAGTGTTGTAACTCAAAAGAAGAAATAAAAATGAAATGTTATAACACAAAAGGAAAGCAAGAACATGAGGATTAGACAATGAAGAGAGGGCAATGAAAAAAGCTAGGTGTAAAACATGACAGGTATAAAGCCATATATTTATATTTACAAGATGGTTAAGGCAATGATCCTGAGAATCTCCATCAGGTTTTTGAAATAAGCAGTTCACTGATAGGAATCTCACCATGCCTAACTATATATGATGATATTTGTGAAGTAAGCAACTGCACGGAAGATAGCAATGTGTAATAGTAGGGTCATGCTTGGAATACCTATCATTTTGGCCTTCCAACTATGTACTGTTTGTCATGTCATGTCAATTACTGCTATACTGTCTCTATTTGGAACTCCCTCCTAGAAACACAACTCATGGAGCAGAAACAAAATGCTCTTTTTGCAAACCTGAATGCTTAGAACATGTTACCTCCTCAGTTCCCATAGGAATGAATGAGAGTGAAAACATCCTTCTCTAGTTCCTCTGCACTACGAGCTGGAAAGTCACCAACTTGACAGATGCTTTTTCTTAGGAGACTGAATGAGTTTCCACTCTTGGCACAGTGCGGCATTGTGAATTACTTTGGTTAGCAAGGTGATGTTTTAGCCAGAGTTCTATGTTTTGCTGTATGCAGGATTAGGCATTGCACTGCCCTGCTTCCCAAAGAAGCTGGAGCTCAGCTGGAGATCCAAAACCCACTCTTAGAAACACAACTCACAGAGCAGAAACAAAAAGCTCTTCTTGCAAACCTGGATGCATGTTACCACCTCAGTTCCCATAGGAATGAAAGGGAGTGAAAACACCCTTCTCTAGTTGCTCTGCACTACGAGCTGGAAAGTCACCAACTTTATGGATACTTTATCTTAGGAGACTGAATGAGTTTCCACTCTTGGCACAGTGTGGCTTTGTGAATTACTTTGCTTACCAAACTGATGTTTTAGCCAGAGTTCTGTGTTTTGCTGTATGTGGGAATAGGCATTGCACATGGAATGGCATTCACTAAACATTAAGAATTGTTTTGGAACAAACCAGCTTCAGCTTTTGCATGTTTTGGAATGGTCTTCACATACTTTGTCGCGATTTTTAATTTTTTTGCTTTTGGAGGGGAGAGGGACTAGCAACTTGCTGCTTCTGACTGCATTCTGATTGTCTTTTGTTGTCCTGAGGACTGAAGGCAGGGAGATCTCAGCTACATCCTCAGCTCTTTCTTTCACTTTTTCTTTAGAGACCAGGTCTCACTAAGTTGCTGAGGCTTCTGTGGAACTTGGCTGTCTTCCTGTCTTAGCCTCCAAATAGCTTAAAGGTGTGCATCACCATCCCTGGCTTGCCACTGATGTCTTAAATTAAAAACTGACACAGGCATTTAGGTGCATGGCAGTAATCCAGCTACTTGTTGGGAGACTGAGGCAGGAGGATCACAAGCTTCAGGCAAGCCTAGGCCGTTTATTGAGAACCTGTCTTGAGAAAAACAGATTCACCAGTAAACAAATGAACTGAAAAGAAATAGACTTGAGAGAATTGTGGAAAGTAGAATCAGTACTGTTCTATTCTATTTGTTCCCAGTACTCTATTTCAAATCACTTTCTCCTAGATCATTGATACGGCCTTGTAACTGATTTGGGGGAATATGAAAAGTATGAAAGTTTCTGGAGAAAGATGTTTGCTGTTAATGTATTACTTAAATAGACTCTGGACTGTCTTTTTCAAAATAACTCCTTTTTATTTTGACTGTCTAAAATGTTTATCACTTTGGTCTTTTCTGAAAATTCAATTATTCTTGAGTAAATACTGCTTTCAATGTTATAACAGTTTTATTAAAACTTTAATACTATATGATCTCTTTAATTTTTTTGGTACCATAAATCAAACTCATGGTCTCACGGTTCAGGCAGAGGCAGTGCCTCTGCGCTGCACCCCCATCTACTGCATGATCTTTACATCATAATTCTCAA
Source organism: Ctenomys sociabilis (assembly GCA_004027165.1). Classification (NCBI taxonomy): domain Eukaryota; kingdom Metazoa; phylum Chordata; class Mammalia; order Rodentia; family Ctenomyidae; genus Ctenomys; species Ctenomys sociabilis. The sequence goes on from PVKA01002219.1 coordinate 72,167, forward strand.
AGCTGATTCTCTGAGAAACTTAGTATTGGACCAGAGGTCGAATTTTAACTTGTATCACAAAGAGCTGGGCACACACCGTAATTCCAGCACTTTGGAGGGTGAGACAGGATTTCTCAGAGTTCAGGCCAGCCTGAGTTGCACAGGAAGATCCTGTCTCAAATTAAAAAAATAAATGGCACTGGTAGTGATCAGTTAAATTTTTTGAACAAATATTATAATATAAAATAATATAATCTGGTGGCTTTAAATTAAAGAAAAAACACATTTATTTGCTCCCTACCTTGTTCTAGATGCTTTACACATAGGACTTTATTTAATCCTCATGGAGTCCAGGCATTATGCTGCCTTCTATAGTTATTCTATAAAACTTGGTCTTTAAAGCCAATAATTCTGTATTTAAGTTAAAAAAAAATCTTAGAATTTTGTCTCCTTCCCCTTTCTTCCCTCCCTGTATGTTGCCCAGGTTGGCCCAGACTTCTGGGCTGTCCACCCTTAGCCTCCCAATAGCTGGGACTGCACACATCCCTGTGCCTGGCTTCTTGGAATTTTCTAAACTTTACAAGTTCATGATGTGATCATAAACACTACAAAGTGGATGCATTTAAACATGGCTTTAGCCATATACAGTAGCACATGCGGATAGTGTCAGTAATCTGGGAGGCTGTAGGAGGAAGAAGTTTTGAGACCAGCCTGTGTGTAACTAAGCACAACTTAGTAAGAATAGGTTTGCCGTTTTTCACTTGGTGAGATATAAGGCCATAGCCTCAGCTTAAAGGAGAGGCTTAATTTGCTTACAGCTTCAGGGTATTCAGTCTATGACTGCCTTAAATAGAAGCATCATCATGGTACAAGGAACATGGCAGAGTGAAGATGTTACTTCACAGCAGCAGCAGAGCAGCGGGGCCAGAAAGGAAGGGCCGGGACCGAGCAAGTGTCAAGTTCACACCTCTATGCCACCCCCAGAGTGTGCTTAACTAACACCCTCAACTGCTCCCCTGCCAGTCAGGTTGACACAGTTAAGCTTAACCGCCACAGAGACTCTGGCTGGACAGTAAGAGAAGGGCCAGGGATGCAGCACAGTGGAGTAAGTGCCTGCCTGGCAAGCACAAGGTCCTGAGTTTGATCCCTGGTACCAAAAAAATAATAATAAACAGTAAGAGAGCCTGTGTGTGCAGCTTGCTGGACAGGCCCTAAGGTGCTGGGGGAAGCTTGCTAAGAAGTGATGTGTATCTGAAAAGGGACTCGGACTTGTACTAGTGGAACTTACATGTTCCCAAAAACCAAGATTTGGGGGCCAGGGAGATGGCTCAGCAGAGTAAGTGCTTGCCTGGCAAGTGCAAGGGCCTGAGTTAAATCCCTGGTTCTGCAAAAAAAAAAAAAAAAAAAAAAAAAAAAAAAAAAAAAAAAAAAAAAAAAAAAAAAAAAAAAAAAAAAAAAAAAAAAAAAAAAAAAAAAAAAAAAAAAAAAAAAAAAAAAAAAAACAGAAGAAGAAGAAAAAAGAAAACCAAATTTTTTTCAGTAAGTGCAGCTAATGGTTTATAACAGGAATAAATGTGAACCCTCGGTTACTCCTCAGCCTTAGCCTTTTGTCTTTGCTTTCTTCGACTGCTCAGTCATTCCCAAAGTAAATATCTCAGAAACTGCAGAATTTATCATGTATTCTCTGATTCTTATACAGTTATTCACTTTGTCTTATACAGGTAATTACTAGGCTTAGATTTTTTTGAGTTCAGTTTTCCATAATAACTGCATACTTATCTCCTCAACCCTCCCAAATATCAAAAATTCTAACATTTGAGTATTTCCTAGAGTACCAAACAGATTTAAAAAACAGCATTATGCTATCATGGACTTGGGACTTTCACTTCCACTGGCTTCCTTTCTGATTCTACGTTTCCATAGTAGAAAGCCCTCTTGTTTTTGAGTTCTGCTGACTCAGCCTCCCAAGTGCTGGGATTACAGTGTGTACCACCACACTGAGCTAGAGCTTCTATATTCATTGTTCAGTCAACTAGCCGCAAGTTGTGTGTGGCTACTGAGTACTAAATGTGATTGGTATAAATGAGGAACTGCACTTTTATTTATTTTTTGGACTGTTTGAAACAGGGTCTTGCTATCCAGTTTAGTATGGCCTTGAGCTCAATTTGTAGCCCACGCTGGTCTCAAACACACAAGAATCCTCCTGCTCCAGCCTATAGTCTAACTGCTGGAATTACAGGTATGCGGTACCACAGCCACCGGGAAGCTGCATTTTTAACTTGAATAGCTGTATGTGGTTACCAGCCAGTACAGTCACTGTACTGGCACACTGGAAATCAATTTGTTTTTCATGGCATCAGGGATTGAATCCAGGGTCTTGTGGCTGCTCTGTCACTGAGCTGTGTCATCAGCCCCATGTATGCATGTGATATATATATATATATATATATATATATATATATATATATATATATATATATATAAAATTGTTTATTGTTATAATTTAGATACACTTTAGACTGTTGTCTAGTTTTCTTGAGACAGGGTGTTGTGTTGTTCTCATTGGCCTTGAATTCACCACTATACAGCCCATGTTGACCTCAAGCTCATAGTGAACCTCCTGCCTCAGCCTCCCAAGTGCTGGAACTACAGACATGCAACACCACAACTGACTTGACCCCTTAACTTTTGATACAGGTTCTGTTTCCTAGGCTGGCCTTGAACAAACCCTGACCTGGGTCAACAGGACAGAAAGGACATCCAAGCAGACAGGTGATTGGAAAGGGATGCAGACCTCTGCCTTTTCAAAGAGTTAGAAGAGCTCTATCCCTTGAGTGCATATAGTGGCACCCACCTGGAATCCAAGCTCTTCGGGAGCTGAAAACAGCAGGATCACTACAAGTCCAATCCGTGTAGTGAGATCCTGTATTCCCTGAGCACCCTGCACACACACACACATACACACACATAAAAAGCCAAAGGTGTATGCGACTGTAGGTTCAATCCTAGGACCAAAAACTGAAAAGAAGCCACTTTCTTTTTCGTACTAGGCCTTGAACTCAAGCTCTTGTACCTCCATGCAGGCCTTCAGGCTGCTAAGCTACCTCCGCGGCCCCTAAAGACATCTTCAGACCCACTACTACCACTTTGAAGGATTATAATTATGAATGAATTCATGACAACATGTTTAGAAAATTGTCTGGCATGTAACAGACCCAGAAGTGCCACTAACTGTTTTGAATGTCAAGGGCAAAATAGTCTTTCTCTGTGTAATTTTTATAAAATACTTACCGATTTTTATAAAACACATACAAATGTATATGTCCTACATATACGTCAACTGGACAAATCTCCACAAACTGACAAATCTCCCTAGTCTTGCTGGCTTCCCGGGACACTGCTCCCTTTATAGCTTGTAGGGTCTGCTCAGGAGCTGTTGACAAACATAACCCTAGAGACATTGCTCTTGGGGGCCTGGCTGCTTTCGTTCACCTCTCCAGTTTTGACTACTACTCAGTGCAGAACAGAGTGGGGCACAGACTGAGCCCAAAGCAGTCAGCTCTTGGGAAGCAAAAAGGATGGGATTTCAGAGCTCCTGTTCTCTTGGCCAGTCATGCAGGGAGCAAGGGCAAAGCACCTAGGTGCTGGGTGAGACCCTGGAGGCAGGCTCAACAGAGCAGCAGTCCCAGTCCAGGGACCCCAGACTTGGCCCAAGAATAGCACTCCAGGAGACACCTGCAAGGGAGCCCCACAGGAACAGGGACCATTGATGGCTGTCCCCAGGGAGCCCATCACCCAGGTTATTGGAGGATGCAGGGGCTGGGCTGCCAACACAGTCCCGGGAGAGGCAAGACAGCTAAGGGGTATGGGGGACCCAGGCTCAAGAAAGGCTCTGTGTCCTGGGAAGGAGGCTTCACCCACAAGCAGTGAGGACAAGGGCCTGACACTCGCTCTCAGAGGGCCACGCCACCACTGGGACTCCTTGGGTGCCCATGGGGTGCCTCTGGGCCAGACAGATAAATTCGCAGTGTCTGACCAAGGGACAAGGGCTTGGAAGGTACCACACCTAGGCTGGAGCCAGGCCTGGAGCCCAGGGAGCACAGGCACAAGGATGAGGCCCATTCCAGGGCATCTGGGACCTAGGCTGAGGGGCGCACTCAGATTCGGGGAGGGGATGCTCTCAGGCCAGAGGGTAGCCAAGGTCACTACCAGCTGGTTTTCAGACACCAGATAGGTGGCTCTGATGGGAAAGACTAGGACTCCAGGCCTGGGACCCTGGGACACAGCCAAAGCTGGGGCTGAAAGCGCGGAGGCCATGACTGCCGGGACCCAGCACTCCCGGGTCTAAAAGGTGCGGGGAAGGTGTGGGCAGAGGCTGAAAGGGGCCAGGCAGGGCAGAGGAAACAGGGCCAGAGACAGATCCCGGAGACCCATGCTGCTGCCTGCCCTCATGGTGCTCCGCAGAGTTCTCTGGAGCCCGGCCCAAGCCCCACTTCCCAGGCGCAGATGTCATGCAGCAGGGCTCAAGGCGCAGCTGCTGCCTTGGTTCAGTCCTTGGGCCTCCAGCACTGGCTGGGGCAGGGCAACAACACGACTGAGGGACAGAGTGGGCCCCGGGAGGGGGGTTGAGGGAGGATACAGCCTGGGTGGGTTTGGCTCCCTCAGGCTCTGTGCCTGGCAACTTTAGCAGTGATTAGGGAGGCCGGGGGCGCCCTCTGGCGGTAACTTCAGCTCCCTACAGTCGCGAAACTGCTTAGTCCTCAAGGATCCTACAAGGACCTGACTCCATACCAAGTTCCCGGTCCTGTTCCCCAGGATCCTCAGGGTCAGGAGGGCGTCCGGCAGTGGGAGCTCAGGAGAAGCATTGTGGGAAGCCCTCAGCATATAAGGCTTCATGTGTCCTAGGGCAGGGGCTTGAGGACAGTTAGGGACCTGGGGGAAATGGGGAGGGGTCATAGGATTCGAGCTCTTCTCTGGGTCTCTCAGACCCTGTTGTAAGCTATGAGTCTGTGCCAGAAGAAATGAGAAGACCCGAGGAATATAGCTTCAGAGGTCTCACTGAGAGTCTCTCTGCAAGTGAACCCAGAGCCACAGAAGCAACTCATATTTGTTGAGGGCTAAAGGCAGGCTATGGAATGTGCATCATTACTTTGGTGAACACAAACTGCTTTCTCTATGGACTTCCACCATTTGCCTAACACTAGGTTTATACAAATGCTGGCTGATAACATCCCAAGCAAAGGATCAAAGAAGAGGGCACCAGCAGGAGAAGCTGTTATCTGCAGCCTTGAATCCTGGCTTGCTGGGATTTGCAAGTCAGAGACAGCAGCTCTCCTTGGGCACTGTGTATAGTTCCACGCTCCCTTGGGACATTAGGCTTTTGTCTCATATCTTTATTACAATAAGGCGTCATGTGTCCTCTGGCAGGGGCTGGAGGACAGTGAGGTATCCAGGGCGAATAGGGAGGGATCATAGAATCCCACATCTTCTCTTAGCTCTCTCTGCCTCCACCTGAGGAAACTGTGCTAGTAATGGCTTCAGCAGGGAAGTGAAGGAAGTCACGTGGAAAGCTGGGACCATGGCACTGGGTGCTGGGTGCAGGGCCCTATGAGGACCTCAGCCTGGCACTGAGGCACTGCTGCCTCGACTCACCCTGGAGACTCACCTGCTGCAGGAGTGGAGCACATGTGTGTCCCCTATCGGTTCTGGAGGACAAAGTAGGACTGCAGGAGAAGGACAAGGCATCCTTTGGCCTGGTCTGGAAGCACCACCCTTCCAGGGGCAGGGGCTGAGGACAGGAGCCTTGGAGCAGGGCTGGAAGGGACTGAGGACCTGGTCTTCCTGCAGCGAGTGGGAGCAGTTCTTCAGGTCCTGCCCTGCCCTCGTCTTTATAAATGTATAAAAACTCTTTCTCCTTAGATGTATTTCTCCATTTAGTTCTCTTGGCTGGAGAGGCAGGGGAAAGGGGAAAAGTCAGATGTCCCTGCTTGGAACATCTTTTCTCCTGTGAACATCTTTTGCTAGCCTGGGGTTGCTTTTTAGTTCCCCAGTTACAAACACCCCAGTCTGTTGGGGTCAGTCATAGGTAGATACTGGGCCTTAAAGCCAGGGCTCTGAGCTACATTCTAGCCTTTTTTAATTCTCTTTTTGAGTCAGGGTCTTATAAAGTCACTAAGTTGCTCAGGCTGGGTGCAAACTTGTCAACCTCCTGTCTCTCACAGCAAGAGGATTCAGGCCTGTGCCCTGTTGCTTGGTTTAAGCTCCCAGAGCTTGCATGCTTGCCCCAGAAGCAGCCCAGGCACCTTCATCTCCCAGCTGCTCACCTCCACCCTTTCTGCCCCACAGGCTGGTGGGTGACAGCTCACTGCTATTCTGCCTCAAGAAGAGGAGCACAATCTATGTGTGGGGCTCCAGGGAAGGTGGATTTCTTGACTTCCCCTGGGGACGAAGACACTCAGCCCTTGGACTAGGTGGGGATCCTTCTGCCTGGAGTCCTGAGCAACACAGCAGGGCAGGGCTGGGAGCATGAGAGTGCCCATTCCTGTTCCTCCGCTCCTACCCTGTTCTGATGGCAGCTCCTGTTTTCTTCTCTGGGCGGGTGGGGGCCCCTCCTACAGGCTCTGGGACAAGTATGCTGCCTAGGATTTTGCAGGCCTGGTGAAGGCCCTGTAGGTGCTGGCTTTGGCTCCTGAACAGTTGACCAACTTCTAGGCCTCACTGGCCAGGTCCTGAAGCTGGGCAACATCTGCTTATCTATTTCTGCTGTGGGCTTTCTCCATTGGCAGGGTCAGTGGTTGGTGGCATGACTAGGACAATGAAACTGTTGCCAATTGCTTATGTGCCCAGGACTACAAAGCTCTGGGCAAATCCCCACTGTATAGATGAGAAGGTAGCCCTGCTGCCTCTTCTTCTCCCAACGCCTGTTACACTCAGCTACCCCAAGCTGAGCACCTTGTGTTAAGTGAGCAGCTATTATCTGTGTTTTCTAACTTGCCTCATGTGAAAACACCATGTTACAATCAGCAATCAAGGTGCTGTGGATGCCAGCAGAGTATCAGGATGGAGCTGTCATATAGAGAGTCACAGTGAGCCCAAGGGTCCTGGGGAGGTGGGACAACCCAACCCCTGTGCACCTGCATGGGTCTGACAGGCATCTCTGGCCTCAAGGAGAATTCATTGGCTTGGACTGAAGACTCCTGTCTGTGGAAAGTGCATGTGATACCCGGTACCCACTAGAAAGGAATTCCGCTTCACTTTGCTGTATTTCTCTTCCTGAGCGGTCTGTCTACTGGCACATGTTTCTTCTCTGGCTCATTCCTGAATGACTACTGGGCAGGTGAAGGTTGAGTATTAGCAGGATGGGGTGGGAACCTGAGGACAGAGAGGCAAGGGAACAGGCCCTTCCCCTGGGGTTCAGATGATGATGGGAAGTAATTCTGGGGCTATGGCTTCAATTACCCCCAGAGCTGGTAACAAGATGGTGTCCCTGCCTCATGCTCATGGGCATTTGCAATCTGCTCCTCTGCTTGCTTCTCTGGTCTGGTCCCTCTTGAATCCCCTCTGGGTGTCTTCCTGCTAGAGTTGGGGCTCTGGAAGCCTTGAGGCTCTGAAAGGTTTACATCCTGGTCCTCAGTAGCTTTGTGCCCTGAGCCATTGCATTACATCAGCTACAAAAGTAAATTTTGTGCCTTTGTATAGGGTGCCCAGCCCTTAGTAGCTACCATATACTTGCTGAAATGGAATGAAGCACATGAAAATTAAAATGATAGGCTGGGTGTGGTGGCGCATGCCTGTAATCCCAGCACTTGGGAGGCTGAGGCAGGAGGATTGTTGTGAGTTTGAGACCAGACTGAGCTACAAAGTGAGCTTAAGGCCAGCCTGAACTGCATAGTAAGACCCTGTCTCAAAAAGACCAAAAAAAAAAGATAGAAAAACCTCTCAAACACAAAATCTATCTTAAATATTCGCCAAAATGATTCCATATACTTTTAAAAATGACACACATCAGGAGACAGGAATCTCCTGAGATGGCAACACTTACTTCAATGTTGTTTTTTCCAAGGAGGAGATCTGGCTAAGTGCAGTGAGCCCCAAGCAAGCACACAAGGAAGCGTGGGGAAGTGGCTGGGCTGTCACCCTGACACAAGAGGCAACATTGGCATTTAGTAGAAGGAGACCAGGAATATTAAACACCCTGTAACGTACTGGACACATTTCCAGTATGAAACTGCCCGAGAAGATGACCATTATCGAGAAACATTGACAGAGAACAAACTGCCAAAGTCAAAAGGCCAATAAAGACATAGAATCTAATTCAGTAACAAAATTCAGGAAATCACCAAGAATTAGCTCATCAGGAAATCAAACATAAATTTGCATCAGATTTTCACACTAAAGTAAGACACATAGGCAGTCATCGCCACATGGCATTATAACACAAACAAAACATGACATACATCAACTGAGGATTGAACTCAGTCCATTGCAACTGCCAGGGAAGCGTTTATTCTACTGAGCCATCTCCCCGGCCCCACGACATACTTGCAAACTCAGTTTTTCTGTATCATTTCTGTGCTGAATTTTCCATTCTCATTGTCTTATGGCCTCAAGACTTTCCAGGTAAACCCTTGTCTTCCTTAGTTACTTCCTAATATCTTATAAACAGGAGCCCGGAAGTCTTCGTCCAGTTCCCACCCTTACACTCTTCTTTGGGTCTATTTTATTACACAGACGCTTAGCAGTTCCTTAGGAAGGTTCAATTCGCTCCCATCCAGGAGACCTCTGCCCATTCGCCACATGGAAACAGCCACACTTTCTTCCCGCCAGGGTTTCATGACCTGATGATGATCCCTAACTGAATCCTGTGCAGACACCTCAGGTTTACAGGCAAAACTCTCTAACAAATTGCTTTATCTTTCCTTCCAATTTAACTAGAATGATTAGGCCAACCAGTTTTGTAATATTCTTCAAACGGATACAATTCTCCTTGCCATAATTATGCCCATACTCTTTTTCCTTGCCTAAAATGATCTTCCTAGCTGGGCATGGTGGTGCATGCCTATAATCCCAGCACTCAGGAGGCTGAGGCAGGAGGATTGTTGTGAGTTCTAGACCAGCCTGAGCTACAAAGTGAGCTTAAGGCCATCCTGAACTGCATAGTGAGACCTTGTTTCAAAAAGACAAAAAATAAATAAAATAAAATAAAATAAAATAAAATAAAATGATCTTCCTATTCCTCCTGACATTCTGAATCCTTATCTACCACTGTGTGGAAACATTCATGCAACACACAGAATTTATGCATAACCTAACTTTGTATAATATCCTCAAAGGCTCGAATACATTTCTAATTTCAATGTTTAGGTAGCTCTAGCCCATTGATTAGGCCTGAAAACTTTTAAAGGTGAGGATCACATTTTCATTTCCTTTTCATTACTTAACTATAAATATACGGAGCTGCTTGAAACCATGCAATTGTTTTGGGACAAATTATTTAATACACTAGGTTTTTTTTTTTTTTTTTTTTGTCTTTTTGAGACATACTATGCTATGCAGCCTGGCATGAGCTTGAGCTCAGTTTGTAGCCCAGGCTGGTCTTGAACTAGCATGTAATCCCAAGTGCTGGGATTACATGCATGTGCCAGCATGCCCCACTCCCAGAAACTTCCTTTTTTATCAAAGAGAAAAACAACTGTAAGGACATATTAGTCCTCAGTGCAAAAAATAAAAAATAAAAAAATGCAGACTTCAATTTATAATTCAGTGCTGCCTGATACTTGAAGTGCTTGCAAAATAAATTTCAGTGTATAAGGAAAACTGTGCAAGCTTGTATCCTGCAATATTTGACTATACTTCATGACTGTGTCAAATGAAAGGGGATATTGCCTAATGATGATTTTTTAAAAATTTTCAATTTTATGCAACTTCAGTAAGTGTGAAATTTCATCTTATGCTTAGTCCTTGAAATGTTACTATATAAAATATCCTCATTATTGTTAGACAATATTTCATCTTAAAAATGGATCATGATAGTCCATTTTAACATTATGAAATATTTTTTTCATTTTTAAAATAATTTTATTGAAAAACAAATAGCAATAAGACAGTTTCAAAACCGATTAGTAGGGCAGTTTCAGTAATTAATACATCGTATATTGTTGTCTTAGTGGGTATTCATTGTACAAAATGCAGACATGATATCTTGTCCACAAACACTATTAGAAAAATCTTTTCATTGAATTAAGAGAATGTAGCTGTATATCAATCCTAACTATTTTGGTTATACAGATACAAAACAGTTGTTCATTTGCATCCCCTTTTTTGTTTAGTTTTGTCAGAGAAGGGTATTCCATTGTCATTTAAATATATAGATGCATGAATTCAGCAAAATATTCCAGTAAAGTCCACTGGTTCATAGTAGTAGTGGGTTTTCCATAAGACTGGCAAAGTCACAAGTTGTTGACTTGAGCCTTTTACAGCTCAGCATATTAATATGGCTTTACCATTTATATTTCATTTATATACTTTTCTGCAGGGTGGTTAAGACCAAGATAAAGAAAGACCTATATAACAACAAATTTAGCCTTTATATCTGATGAGGTCAGTCAAATCCCCTCAGGATTTATCCTCTAACCCTGTACCTTTGTCAGTGTGAGTGTCAGCCATGTGGATGACTCACGGCCATTGCTTGACCACTTTGCTCTCTGTGGAAGCCTGAAAGAATATTTTCTCTCCATGTGACTCTCCTTAGGCACACTCTACATCATCGATCACTTTCCTCTGTGGACCACTAACCTGCTTGATCAGAAAATTTGGGACACAACTGAAATACATGATGTTACAGTACAGGTTCTCCTACGTATGAAATATTTTCTAATTATATTAATGAACTTGAAGTTTAGACACCACAACTTAGAACTACCTTCATTCCTTAGAGTTCCCCTTTCCCCTTTTAATTATGCAAAGGCTGAGAAAATGAATTATTTGAGGCTTTTTTATTTGATTCTAATAGTTCTGATCATTTTGAATTCATTTCTACATTGCCAAGGAAGTAATAAGATACATAAGTCTTATCACTGTCATACAACTTAATGTATAAAATTTTGCTTTCAGTTTATTAAGTACATTCCAAACCCATATTCTCTCCAGAAGCCCAGAAGGTACAGCATTGAATACCATTATAATAATCTCAGAAGTTACTTGCTGTCCACTTTTAAAACAAGAACATTAGATCTATTTAGACTCGTTATGACTTAGGTATTATTTTAGGATTCAGATTTCTAATAATCTTTCTTTAGAAATGAAACCTTCTAAGATCATCTTCTCATCCAGATCTGGGTACAGAGGTGTTTTGATTTGGACTCAAGGCAGGCAAATCAACACTGAGGAGGGGTCTTCCAAAGTCTAAGAGGGTACCTTATTAGTCAAACTAGTACACTAAGAAGATCACTTTTACATACACTTTTTGAATTCTCCTAGTCCAATCCTTTTTCTGAAAACATCTACAGTTTTCTGTGAAGTTAAAAGAAGGGCCTTTTGTGAACTACTAAAGGTTAACAGGAAAAAGAGAAGGATCAGAAGAAACCAGCAGCAATAGGAAAGACTAAGCGCAATGAGGACTTGTAATGAATATGCCACAAAAGGTAGTGCAGCCAGAATCTGTAATCTCAGCTACGTGGGGACTTACCTGTAGAAGGCTCTGAAGCTCAAGGCCAGCCTGCCCTGAGATTTAGCATTCAGTAGAGGCTGTCTCGGTGTTGGCAATGGAGCTCAGTGGTAGACCATTTGCTTTCCATGCAGAATTTCCGGTACCACAAAACAAACAACAATGAATCAACAGAATCTACAGGTACATCCATCAGAATCTAAAATGTTATGTGTCTGTTTTCAAACAATAAGAAAGGGAATTTAATGTGTATCTTAAGCCATACAAGTGGAAAGTGAGATAAAAATAAAAAGGGCTTAGTCATTCTGAAATGAAGCTTATAAGCTCACCCGCCACTAAATTCAACAGAAGGAATGACTAGGAAGTATTTATTAGGAGTGAATCCAATCTATCACTCTGGATTTCAAACAAAGAAAAGCAGAAAGAAATTTGGTGGTTTTCCAGAACCTAAATAAGATAATTCTAACATGCAAGATTACAATTGGAAACTGTAATAACAGATCCATCTTCATTACTATGTTTCAGTATAAAATATGTATACCAAAATCATAGATGAGTAATAATTCTTGACATCTGATTCTTCCTTGAATTGGTAATTAGCCCTAGGTCTAACATTTTAAGTATTCTTTTGGGTCTACTTGATAACAGTTCAAATACATTAGTGTTAAACCTACTGCTACAAAAAATATTTCATTTTATAAAATCAATCTTGTTGGTAGGACTGACTTATAATCTATAAAGCGGCTGGACTGGCAGTTAAAGAAAAAGATAGACACCATGAAACTTTCAAGATCACACTAAGAAAACAGTAATTACTGAATTTATTAAAAAGTACACTATTTGAAAATAACAGTTGGGCCTGCCTGATAGTTCAGAAGACTAAAGCATCTGCTTAGGCAGAGCGCAGGGGCCTGGGTTCTGTCCCCAGTGTACTGTGGTGGGCCTGCCCGGGGGTGCTCTGAGACAGAGATTGAGCCTGGGTGTGGTGCCGCACACCTGTGACCCCAGCAACTGGAAGCTTAAAACAGAAACACTACAAGTCTGATCTATTCAGTGAGACCCAGTAGACCCTGTACTAAATACAATAGTAGTAGTAGTAGTAGTAAAATAAGTGATATCCTCCGGCCCTAGTCTGAATTGCTGAATTATTATGGCTATCATCTACCATGGCTGAAGCCCTTAAAACAGCAGCTGACCTTCCCAATCGCCACTCCCCGTGCTTCCCCAGTCTGGCCCTAGATACAATCTCTTTCCTCTCACCTTTCCTGCACACACAGGAGAGACTGCAGTCAGATCCTTCCATGTGACCGAAAGTGCCCCTCTCACTCCACCCCTGGCACAAGTCCATAAAACTTTCTTTGCCTCATGGTAGAAGATTTTCCCATCTGCCCTTGAACCCCTCCCTGCTTTGGAGTTAATAAAGACTTCTTTCATCTTTCCTATCTCTTTCTTGTACTGATGAAAACCCAGCACACTAATTTGACTCAACTTTACTCTTTATCTTCTGGTGAAGTAATTGAATTCTGTTTTGAGAAAAATATGTATTTTCAGTCCCAAAGAGGCCTTCCAGAAAAATACCCTAATATTGATACCACACAGAATTTTGCTGAACACTGACAAAATCAACTTTATTTCCATCTTCACAACACTAAAGCAACAACTTTATACTAAAAGTAGGGTTCTAGCTATCTGGATATTTGAACAAAAGCAGTGAGACGGTCTCAGAAATCAAGATTCAGGAATAAAAACCACCACAAAAGCAGAAATCAAGAATCAGATCTAACTTGGTCAGATTTTAGTCTAAATACATAAGGATCTACTACTACTATATACTAGGAGGCTTCCAGTACTAACATAGTTCAATAGACTCATCTGAAAACTGCAACATTTTGAGGATAGCATGTGGTGAGTACAACAGAGGACTCCAGAGACCAGGCTGATGGCCGGTCCAGTTTGTTGAGGAATCACCTGAATATATCAGCTGAGGGTAGGGAAGGACATGAATAGGCAAATTGTGGGAAAGGACAGGGCTGCTCTTCTGCCCATGACCACCAGCCAAATATGCTTGGCATTCTGGCTCCTGGAATGTGCTCTAAAGGTGCTCCTCAGGAATGGCAGTGAGTGTAGCCTCTGGCCCTGACATGCCTACATTCTGCCATGGCCAAGGTTTTTCTACAAGAGAAATTGGGCTGCAGTAGAGAAATGGCATCCTGCAGATTTCTTTCTAATACAAGCATGATTTTTTGCTGATATGATAGCAAAGAACTGTCTTTCAATGTGCTACCTGCTGAGGAGTCTATATGCAGGGTCTGAAGTATCTGGGTCTTCTAAGAAAAGGGGAAGAGTCCAAAGCAGAAACTGAAGACAGCTTGTGAGGCTCCCAAAAGGAGTGAGAATATGACAAGCAAGAAGCTTGTCTTGCTGAGTAAGGATGAAAACTCTTTTGTCTGGCTGAGAAAAGTATGTTCACAGCCTACAAACATCAGTTATTTCTTTTTTCATTTCATTAGTATATGTTCAAAGTGAATACTAGTCGCATAAACTTGTAACAGTTGCAACCACTCTAGTATCAGCAAATGGAGAGGTGAAATAATATGCAGGAGAAAAATCAGAGGTTAGCTGGTGTATTGATGTTCTTATAAAAAGCACCAGTCTGTTGTCCAAGGAAATGTAGAAACAGGAATTAGAGCTCTGCTGTGATTGGTGGCACAGCCTCACGTGCAAGCACTCTGAGACCTAGGCAGGAGGAGCACATTGAAATGGAGCTACAAAGCGAGTTCAAGTCTCATGCTACAGAGCTGCAAAGCAAAACTCGACGTGGAGGTGGCAGTGCAGAGGAGCCAGCCTGGAGACTCATCCCTATGGTCACAGCTCTCAGGAGCCTGGAGCAGGAAGTCTTTGAGTATTGGAGAATAATCTGGGCTACAAAGTGAGCTCAAGGCCAACCAGTGAGGCACTGTCCAAAAAGAAACGAGAGAGAGAGAGAGACAGAGACAGAGACAGAGACAGAGAGAGAGACAGAGACAGAGAGAGATAAAAGATGAGCACAAAATATTTGTTATGGTTTGTGTCTAGTTGTCCCCCCCATGTAAGCCATGGGGCAGACCCAGCTGGAGGAGCAGCAAGTAGCTTGAGGGGTGGGGCCAAAGGACCAGGGTGGGACTTGAGTGGTGGGGCCAAAGAGGCGCTAACCTTTAAATTGGCAGCATGCACTCTGCCCCCCATCACCGCCCAGCCTGCAGGCTCTCTTGGGGTTATGGTCATCCTGGACATGGCAGTGCCCCAGCCTCTCCTCTAGGTCTTGCTACATAATTCAGGTTGTTTTAAACTATGAAACCTCCAGTAACTGTGAGCGAAGTAAATCTTTCCTTCCCTAATTGTGAGTGTCAGATATTTGCTCTAGCAACGAGAGAAAAGTAACTAAAACAGAATTTGGTATACCAGAGGAGTGGGGCCATTGCTGTGGCTAAACCTGACTATGTGGATTATCAGCTTTTGGGAATGGCTTATGGAAAGAGATAGGAAGTGCTCGGAGAGGTCACCTACTTGCAAAGAGCTGGAACAGCTTCAGCTGTTCTGGAGAGGAGATTCTGGTCAGAGCTCAGACCAAAAGCCGGACAGAAATGCTGTCTGTAAAGATCAGGCTAGGATAGTTTCTGTGGGGAAGAAGGACTGCACTGGGGGTTGGATTTCAAATCATTTGTCTTTTGGCTTGGCAGAAAGTTTGTCTGAATTTTGCCCTTGTCCAGAGACTTTTCTGAGACTGAGATCAAACATGGAGGAATTATTAATCTTTCAAAGGAAATTTCAAAGCAGGCAACTATTGGGGCAGTGGCATGGTTATTGTTGGGGACTCTTCTTCAGATTTACTTTGAGAATGAAAAGGAGTCAGGGAGATGGCTCAGTTTAATAAGCGCAAGGGCCTGAGTTCAATTCCAGTTTCCACAAAGAGAGAGAGAGAGAGAGAGAGAGAGAGAGAGAGAGAGAGAGAGAGAGAGAGAGAATGAAAGAGCAAAGAGCCCAGCCTAGTAGAATGATTTAAAATGTGAGTTTGGCCAGAAAGGAACCTCCAATAAAGCAATGCAGGGCCAGAGAGGCTCCAGTGGTTAAACTGGCAGCATGCGCTCTGCCCTCCCTGCTGCCTGCAGGCTCTCTTGGAGGAATGGAACTGGTCATCCCACACCTGAGAGCGCCCCTCCTCTCCTCTCGGGCTTGCTACATAATTCTGGCTGTTTTAAACTACGAAACCCCCAGGAACTGTGAGCTAAATACACCTTTCCCTCCCTCCTTTTGAGTGTCAAGTATTTGTCCCAGCAACAAGAGAAGAGTAATTAAGACAATGTTCAATGCTTTCTGAGGAGAAAATGTCTGAGATCCAGGAGCTCACCAATGTGGTGAGCCCCAACTTTATTTCCTCAGCATCCCATCTTCTGGCCCCGCCCCCTCTCCCGGGCATGTTGTCACTAAGCACTTTCTTACTTTGCTCCTGAGAGCCAGAGGGCTCTCTTTGAGTTCAGAAAGAACAGTGCTGGAACCACACTTTGGGCAGAAAAGAAATCAGTGCAAGGCAGGAGCGTGACACAGGCACCAGGGACTGCCGGGAACCAAGGGTGGGTGGTGTCCCCTGTGGGCCCTGGTGCTGCTCCAGAAGGGATTGAGAGGAAGTCATCTTCAGTCTCCAGTCTAGGAAAGAGAGGGCAAGAACCCGCTAAAGTCATAAGTCCCCAAAGGCTCTGGAACTTTCTGAAGGTACTGCAGCAAATCCAGGCCTAGGGCTATGGATCTTATCCTACTCCAGTGGCTCCACTTGCAGACAACACCTGTCCCTGAAGGATCTCCCAGACTCCTTCACTTCCTCCTGCTCAGGTCGGCTCTGTCCTTCTGAACCTTCCTCAATTCTGGGGAGAGGAAGAGGTTGAAATCACAGGAAACACAAGATAGAGAGGTTGTAGGGGAAGCCACTCATTTGGGCTGTGACTCAGGTGACCAAGGCAGGCCACCCCCACTGAGTCCAAATTAGAAGGTGCAGCCAAAGCTGAATGAATGGGCTCCTAAGCCAGAAAGCTGAACCGAGTTCAGGCCTGGTTCTGTTTGGTACAAACTCTCTGCCTCAGCCAGTGTCCTCCCTAATCTTTGCCAACGGATCACCTCTCTGCACCCCACACCTCACCATCTCATGCACCCACTTCACTCTTGAGTCACTAAGGCTCCCACCACCACTGTGTCCCCTGTACCCCTGCCCACCTTGCCCATATCCTGGGTACCAGAGAGCTCTCCGCTTTTGCAGAACAGAATCTGTCTGCTAGGCCCTCTACCCCTGCCTGAGCAAATGCCAGCAGCACACCCTGCTCCTCCCTCCACCTAAGGCAGAAACTATAGCCCCAGTTCCCAGTAGGGCCCTGGCAGTGGCTACAGGCAGGGATATTTCTAGACTTCTGCCTTGGAGCCCACAGGCCTGGCCTTCCTCTGGGACACAAAGGACCCTAAGGTAGTAAACAGCTAGGCGGGGATCCAGCACTGTTCTGTACAGTATTTTCAGCTTCCCAGGCCACCCAATGAATGGGCTTAGGAGCCCATTCATTCAGCTTTGGAGGCTGAAGGCCTCTGGAGACACAGGTCACAGGATGAGAACCAATCCTGCCTCCGGTCCTGTGTTTGTCTTCATGGACAACCACCTGTCACAGTAACATTTTAGTGTCCATTGTTTTTATTTCTCCTCGGCTCTTTATTATTTGTTTCAGTATGCCAATGTTGGTTTTATTTTGCTCATCAGATATCGTTTTAAATTTTTAAAACTTATTTATTTATTTGGTACAGAGTGTTCTTATGCAGCCCACACTCTTAGGGATTCCACTGTCTCAGCTTCCCCAGCACTGGGATTACAGGCATACACCATTGCTACTAATATCTATTGCTGGCTCTGAGTGGGGTTAGCTAGCTCAACATACGCACCAGACATTTTTTATATGCTTGATACACGAACGTCCTCCTGCCTCTTTAAGAAGCAGAGTGCACACGACATGTCTCTGTGTTCACCTTGCATCCCCACTGGGGTGTGTCCTTCTCTGAGCCTGAGCCTCCTTTCATCTCCTGCATTTCATGGAAGGTCTGGATTTTCCTGGTCTCCTCTTTTATTTTATTAGTACATGTTTACAGTGCAAAATGGTTCCATGCAATGGAGGAGTAGCTCCCTGTACCTCAGATCTCTTCATGACCATTTCTATGCCATGCAGTCTAGGCTGGCCCTTCCCAAGCTAACAGAAGCCAGCATCCTAGCAGGGTAGTGCCCCACCTAGCAGTCAGTCTAAACCCTAGGAACCCTAATCCTACACTGAACCCTTGTAGTGCATGTGAATCCTGTCCTCACCCCAAATATCAGGGCAGCTCCACACTCTCCCCTTCTGTCCAAAGCCCAGGTGGGTTGGTTCTGAAGACCTTGTGCCACTCTGGCCTTTCTTGCACAAGGTCAAGAGGTCCTGAAGATGGATCTTAGTCCCATGGGCTGAGGGAATGTGAACCTTCTCCTGGGACATGAGGCTGCTACCAGGGAAGGTCCTCTTCTCCCCTCCCACAAGGCAAGAAGCCAGCTTTAGACTGGGGAAGGAACAGCGCTTCCTCTGGCAGCCCAGCCCTTCAGAGATTCTCTTCCCTCACAGATATGCACAATCCGAGGTGAACTGGGTTGGAAGTCTTTTTTTAAATTTTATTTTAAAGGTATCTTTAATATACCAAATTTAACTGGAAAAAAAATGAAGTATTTATTTCTAAAGATGAAAATAAAAATGAGCAATCAAACAAAATAATTACTTATAGCACTGAAATTCATGTCACCAAAATTTCTGCTAATTCATTACAATTTAATTTTTGTGTTCCATTGACCTAAAAATTATAGTAGAAAATTAATACTATGGAAAGAAGCTGTAGTGTAACTCTGGATTTATTGCTACAAATACAATTGTTCTTTTAGAGATAAAAATTACTAGTCAGTTCAACTAAAAACCAAGTAGATTCAGAAAAAATAACTGGTACATGTGTTTCAAAAAATACTTTCTAATTATATTCGTTTGGTACAGATGAAAATTTAAAAAAAAAGGGCATGGTTATAACATGGTTCATAATGACTATAAAATCATATTGGTGATTTGATTACTTAAACTCTAGTTTTATGAAAAAAAATGCAAGCAGTTTGTTTGTGGTAAGAATTATTTTCCATCAAGAATTTCTCAAATAGAAATACTAATCATCAGCAAAGTTTATTGTCCTACCTTACATGAAAGCATACATGTATTCACTAAATAGTTTACAAAACCTGTAAGATATCCATAATAATTCCTACTTCAGATGTATTGAACAAGAGTTCCTATTGGTTCATTAACATTTTAAATCTAAATAACAAGACAAACTGTCCCATAGATTCCAAGTTCTATAATTAATTATTGGTTCTTCATAGAAAATTTGCATATTAGCACTAAAGTCTATTTTTAATATGGATCATCCATTATAAAATTTAATCTATATAAAATACATTTGAATTACAATAAAATGAATAATAGCCCAATATACAGCATTAATATCATTTTCTACTATGTACATTTTTATAATGCTACTATATGAATTATTATTATTATTTTTTTTTTTGTCTTTTTGAGACAGGGTCTCACTATGCAGCTCAGGCTGGCCTTAAGCTCACTTTGTAGCTCAGGCTGGTCTCGAACTCACAACAATCCTCCTGCCTCAGCCTCCTGAGTGCTGGGATTACAGGCCTGCACCACCACGCCCGGCTATAATGCTACTATATGAATTGTTAAAGTGATTCAAAAACTTCTGACAACGCCAGTCCAACAGATAACCTAATACTATTATGGAATACTGGACTATATTGGACCATCTTGCTGAATTCACACATCTACAATATTTTTTAATTAATTTTATTGAGAAATAGCAATGAGACAGTTTTAACACAGGTTAGTAGGACAGTCACAATATTTAATACATTGCATATTGCTGTTTTTGTAGTAGTTATTCACAGTACAAGATGCAGGTATGATATCCTGTCCAAACACTATTAGTACCAATCTTTCTTCTCAGTGAATTAAGACAAAGTAGCCATATATTTATCCTAACTATTTTGTATATACAGATACAAAATGGTCCTTCATTTATATCCCCCTTTTTGCTTAGTTTTGCTAGAGATGGGTATTCCATTGCCATTTAAATATTGTAGGTGCGTGAATTCAGCAAAATATTCTAATATATTCCAGTAGTCCATAATAGTAGTGGGTTATCCATAGGACTGGCAATGACAGAAGTTGTTTTGTTTTTTGTTGTGTGTGTGTGTGTGTGTGTGTGTGTGTGTGTGTGTGTGTGAAACCAGGGATTGAACTCAGGCCCTTGCACTTGCCAGAGAAGTGCTTGTTCCACTGAGCCATCTCCTCAGCCCCTATGTCAGAAGTTGTTGACTTGAGCCTTTTGGGTTGGAAGTCTTTTCTCTCCTATGACTTCCTTGGTGCCAAGGTGAAAGCCATAGGTGCCCTTGGAAGGAAGGTGAAAGGAGCCAAAACTTGGGAACAGCAGTCAGAAAGGATTTGGCTGAGACTTTCTGAAAAAAACAATGGCTTGACATTCAGCATGAGATCCTGACATCCTCAGGTAAGTCAGTGTGCGATAAGGGAATAAGAAAAGAAGTAAGGTTTAGTGATTTGTGTCCTATTCATATGGTAAAGAACACAGTTGCACACTGGTCTGGGCAACAAGTCCAGCAGCAAGGTAGGACAGGGAGGAAGAGCAGGACCCGTTTAGTAGATGGGATGGTGTGGGGGTTCAGTGAGTGCCAAGGCTGTGTCCAGAGCTGAGGCTGCTCTGTGTCCTTGGAGCAGATCCCCTGGAGCTGTTGGCCAGTATGACCTTCAGCAGAATGCTGGTGAGACCATCATAATGTCCTGGGAGCTTCACCTGAAGGGAAAGGCGAATCTACTGAACTTAAAAGTACACTGAGGTCTCTCCTAGATCCCATGGGATGAAAGAGAAGTGGATAAATGACAAGGGCCTGCTCCTCTTATATCGCACATCAATAGCAGAGTATAAAAGTTAGACAAAGGAGTTCATGGAGCAGTGGAAGGAAAATATTGATATCACAGGTAACTGGGAAGAGAAGGAGGAAGACGTAGCTCACTCAGATGAGATGTTCCCTCATGCATGTATTCGGGGAGGTATAAGACTGTGGGTGTGCTGGGACCTGTGTGTATGTATTCCACATGCAGTGATCGGCAATGGTTTCCCCTGGGGAATGGTGTCAGTGTATTCTTCCTGTCTTTTCCTTTCTCACCTCCTAAACTCTTTGGCTTCCTACACAAGGCTGTGATCCACTCAGGGCTTTATTGCTGTCTTCCACACTAAAGACCTCATTCTTTTTTCAGGCCTTCCCTAGGAATCACTTTTCAATTCATTGGTCTCTTTCTTGAAATCTTTCAAAACCATCTCACTCGTCAGCTCCTGAGACCACTTCCCTACCACTCTGGCCAGGGGTCACCTCCTCTTCTGCGCCCAGTAACAGTGCACTGCACTGTTAACCTGCCTGCTCAGTACCTGAGTATGTTCTTCTCCCCAAGGACCTCCTTCTCCTTCTCTTCCTACCTTAGGACCTGTCACAGTGGGTATCACATAGCAGAGAGGTAGAAGCTGTCTGCATTGTAGGGTTAGCTGAGGTAGCTGGAGCTGAGGAACAGCTCCTCAGAGTTCGGTCAGGACAGACGCTGACTGTCATGTTTCCATTCCAGCACCACCCAGCACCCCAGCTGTACCAGGATGCATTTCCTAACTCCATTTGTGGAGTCACTGGGCCCTGCTGTGGAGCCTAGCTTTCCCATGCATTTTTTACTTTATCCTCTTTTATTTTAAAAAGAATGAATGTATTTTTATTCTTAATAAGTTATTACCTTGGAGCATTTAAATAAAAATCATTATTTGGAAAGAAACATCTTAACTAGCCTGGATTTCCGTTTTATAATCCATATGACACTTAATTTCATGTGTCAGCCTCCATATCCGGCAAAACATTGTTTGTGGGTGTGTCTGGGAGAGGGTTTCTGGAAGACTTTCATATTTGGATCAGAAGACTGAAAAAAGATTGTCTCCTATAGTGCAGGGAAAGAGCACATCCTTTCTAGACTTTGCCAGAAGAAAAATAGAGAAAGCCAAACTCACAGTGCTTGAGCAGAGCCATGCACTTGCTCCATTCATCACCTGCGACATTCAACATTCTCTTCCTCCTGCTTCCTAACTCAGACCAGAACTTACAACCTAGCTCCTATTATCAAGCCTCTGCCATCAGATGGGATTCTACCACTGCCTTCCTCAGTTCCTATGTTTTCAGATAGAAGATTGGGAAATTCTTTCTCTGGTGAACAGATGAACCTAATGTGAGAATTTGTATTGTCCCATGACAGGACTATCTGCACCTGAGCCACGCCACTCAGACCCATACACATTTAACCAGGAAAAATGGCAGTGATGTTACTTCCCATCCTCAGGCAGCCAATCTTGCTAAAGTAGCTGCTACTTCTCACTCAGTTGGTACAATCAGCGTTATGTCACCAATGGAGCTGACTAGGATGTTATCTGATGGGAAAGCAAAGCAACCAAGGACCCTCAACAATAAATCATGTTCACCAGGATGGAAGTTTGAGCCTTTTAATGGCCTTACCAGTTGACAACAAAATGCTTCTGCTGAAACTTATGGACTGAGATGGACAGATCTAGAGGTATTTACAATGAAAGCAAATTATAGTTTCATCTGATATAGTAATTAAACCATATCTGGTACAAAGACCAGATAGTCTGTAGTCATAACTAGGGTAAGATTAACATGACCTATTGTCATCGACCAACAACCACATCTTCCTTCTATAGAACCCTCAAAAAAAATATGAATATAGATAGGATGAGACTCAAATCCATACATCCTCATAGCCCATCAGTTGGAAAGAATCTCTTTAATCCCTACAATAAGGTGCATTAATTTCAATTTACTATTTCATTAAATAAAAGCTATTCACATAGCTTTGAATGACACTTTCTGACCATTTAAATCAATTATGACAAGTAAATAAATAAAACAAGCTACTACTCCACAAGACAAGTAGAAGCTAAGGATTTCTTTTTCTAACTGATTAACTATACCTGTTAGACTCTTTTCTAGGCTAGGGAAATGACCGCAGGATGAGTTTAAGGAAGCCATGATGATGAGATGGGTCTGAGCTCAAACTTCAACTCAATGACCTCCATTTCCTTGTTGGAGATAATGTGAAATGTTATACTTTAGATGACCTGGAATTAGGGTCAGCTCATAGCCAGGAGTTCCCCAAAGAGCCTGCTGTTTTGCTTTCCCCACCCTGCTGCTCCCCTTGTACAAGACCTCAGGTGCCTGTTGGAAGGTGGAGAGAAGGCCTAATATTTTAAACTTCCAATCTCATTCTAGAGTATTTCCTCTAAGAGACCCACCTCCCCCTCATTTCAAGGATTCTGGCTCAAACCAGGGATTAGCTGATGATTAATGGCTGTTATGAATCCATGTAGACTTTTCCATGGCACATAGAACTTATTGTGGTTATGAGTAACATTTTATAATTAGCAGCTGAAAAAAAAATACCTACCTGTGAAGTATTAGCTTAATTTTGTGTCTGATATATAGATTTATTGATTTAGTTTTAGTAATAGATTCACATGGTAAGAAAGGGTCATTAGAATATATGATATCTGCTTGTTGATACCATGTGAGGAAGTAGTAGCTCCCTGACTTTGCTCCCTTCTAGCCAACCAGAAAGGCACACCTAAGGTCTATGTAAGTTAGACTCAGACAGCTGAATGGACTCTCTAACCCATTACAGCAACCACATTCATCTTTGATCTAATGACTGCTGAGCCCACCCATTGGCTTCTACCACCTCAGAATCCAGTTAGTCTCATGACTCAATTCACTGATTGCAATTCCTATTGTATTAGAGTCAGGTTTACAAAGCGATGTATTTACTACAGGACACACCATTTATAGGATTGGTTTCTAATATTCACTCAAAGACTAAAATGCAGAAGAGTACGGGAGATTTGTCCATGTACTAGAGCCCAAAGAACTCCCATGGACAGCCAGGGTCCCTAGGAAATGTAATACATTAGTCCCGCTGAAGACTTAGAACACAAGGTAGTGTCCTTCACAAATCTGTCTAGAGGCCTAGATCCCATGACAATGTCTCATGCCAAATATCTGCACTTTGGAAAGCCCAAAGGTCTGTGTGGGAAGCTAGAAAGTCTGAGCCAGTGAGATGAAGTATCTGTGCCAGCAGGCTGAGGGATCTGCACTGGAGCCAGAAAGCCATGTTCAAGGTAAGTAAAAGAGCTTTCCAGAAAAGGTCTGCAGCCCATCCTTAGTGACAGCAAGGACACAAGCTCCTCCAATGATGACAACAGCTGATGGGCTGGGGACATAGCTCAGTAACATAAGTGTCTATCTATCAAGTGCAAGGTCCTGAGTTAGATTTCCAGTGCAAAAAAAAAAAAAAATTAAAAAAAATGAAAGTCACAGCTGAGTATCAAGGTTTCAGGGAGTGTGTAACACTGCACTGCTAAGAGGGTGAAAGGAAATGGTGGCCAGACTCTACTCTGTCTCTCATAGTGAGCTCAAAGGACAGTGATCCCAGATCATAGGAATAAGTTGACATTACACAGCCCCAACCATTTATGGGACCTGGATTTGCACTCAGGTGTGGCCCTTTGGGTCATTTCATGTACAGAGGACTTCTGTTTCAGTCACTGATAGCACTATATGGATTGATACCATGAGATCCAAAATCATCACTATCTCATGAGGAGACAAAGTTTCACTTAAGACAAAGTTTCAAGGCATGAACATATTCACAGAAACACTATTGTGCTCATAACCAAATTCTTTAGAGTCAAAACACCTGCCAGAATCAGACCCAAGGGGCTGGGAATTTGGCATAGTGGTAGAATGCTTGCCTAGTGAGATGGAAGCCCTGGGTTCAGTCCTTGGCATCAAAAAAGAAATATCACACACAAGTAGAAACAGAAGACCACACTGCAGAGGTGCCACATGGCTGGGGCTACAGATGCTCACCTAGCCACCTAGATGTAATGACCCATTCCTCCTAGACACAGAGCAGAATAAACTCAGCTGAAGTCCACTGTTACCTGGAATGGAAATAGACTTTATCAGTTCACACAATGTGTTTAGCAAAACTCACCACCACTGACTGGGTGTGGAGGTTTGCCTCAAAAGCAAGAAGAAACAGCAAAAGGAGAAGCATCTGTAAAGCTCTTGTCGAGGATCTGGGCTATGCAACAGAGAAAAGGTGGACTAATAGCAACCAAGCCATAAGATCTAAGAAGATGCTTGATTAATCAGCATCTGACTGCTACTTCCTAATCCTGGGCTGACATAGCAGCAAACTGCATGGACATAGACTCTTTTCTGTTGCTCTGACAAAACATCTGCGGAAAATGACTTAAAAGAGAAAAGATTTATTTTGGCTCACAGGTTCAGAAGTTGCAGTCCATGGTAAAAAGTTTCCACTGTTTCAAGCCTAAGGTAAGAGAGAAACATCATGGGGGACCACAGCTATTCACCTTGTAGTGGCCATGAAGGAGACAGAAAGAGAGAGATAGGCAGAGGCAGAGGGGCACAGAAGGTTTTGATGCAGAGGCACAGAGGGTGAGAGAGAGAGAGAGAGGAGGAAAGAGGGGCTGCAGGGACAGTCTTCTGAGACAGGGCCATGGGAAAAGACTGCTGAGGCCCAAACAAATACCTCCAGGAATCATAGCCCCCCCCCAAATCCGCTCATAGGTGTTTGTGCCAGTCAAGGGATAAAGTTCTTTTCAGGAATGTGGCACTTGTTTTTTCCATTCACACTCTGGTTCCGCAGGACTGGCACCCAGCCAATGAGAAGTGTGGCCCTGTGTCTGGTCCCAGCCCTAGAGGCCTCTCCATGGTACATCACAGAGCAGGAGCCACAACCCAAGAACCCCACATCTTCTCGCGTCCACAGGGCATCATTTGCCTCAGGGCCATGCAGGCTCAAACAGCAGTGTGAACTTATTCAAGTGGCATTGGCCGGGTGGGTGACTGCTGACTTGCATGCTCCCTGGATGAAGGAGACAACAGTGCAAATGCCCCAAAGAAACAAAGGACATAGTGATCATCACTCAGTACACCGGGTCACAGTACAACGGGCATTTCCTGCCAGTTGCTTGGGTTTTCTTTTTCTTTTATTTTTTCTAGGTTTCAGATGCAATTTTTATTTACTATTTTTGATGACTACAAATAAATGTTTCCACTATGGAACAGAAAGTTAACACAGTACATTTTCAGGACTGGCTAATGGATTTCCTGAAGTCATCTTCAATAGGGTAAAAACTTAGAAAATTAAAATAAAACAAAAAAAATGGCCTGAATGTTGGAATTCAGTTCTTAAATAAAGTCTGCTATAGAAACAACATAGAATTAAAACAAAAGGGGGGGAAGGAGAGAAGTTAAGAGGACTCATTGCTTCTCCAACTTCTCTTCAGCTTCCTCTCCAGGGCCCTTGTTCTCTTTCACAGAGAGAACTTCTAGCATTTCGACTACTTTTTCCACATTATCCCTTTTGCCCAGTCCATTCTTTTCTTGTTCTTTAATTTCTTTCTGCATTCTTCAAACTTCGTTTTAAATTTTTGTGCGTTCTCAGCATTTAGGAAGCAGATCACTGCCAGCATTTGGCTTTAGCTCAGTCATAGGTGTGATACAATGCTTGGCACAAATTTTTAGGGTCTTGTCCCTACTCATGAAGAGGCAGATGGTCCCCTTATCCTTATGCTTCAGGAGCCTGACATCACTGGTGCCTTGTTCCTTCCATTCTGGACTATCATTTTCTGAAGCAAATCAGACCAACTTTGCTCGCATTTTAAAAAGTTCTTTTTCATCTTCCTCTACTGTTTTAATTTCTTGTTCAGGAAGAGAAACTATTGGTTCAAACTGGGAGTCATGGCTGGATTCATCTGCATTCTCAGCAGAGGTATCATGGTCCTCATGAGTGCCCTTGGCGGCTGCCCTGGGGACAAGGCTGTAGTGGCTTGGTTAGCTTGGTCATTGCTGACTCCGCCCTGGCTCTAGGTGGCTACTCCTTGCTCCTCTCCTCCGCAGCTAGCACCAGCACCCCCTGCCTGCCCACTCTTCCCCCACCTAGGTTTTCCACAGGAAAAATTGAGGCTGCACTACAGAAATGGCTTCCTACAGATTTCTTTCTAATACAAGTTTATGTTTTGCTGTTCAGATAATAAAGAGTTGTCTTAAAATACACTGGCTTCAAAGGAGACTTATGTGGGTTCTGAAGGATTTTTGGTCTTCTAATAGAATAGGGGAAGAGTCCAAAGCAGAAGGTAAAGATAGTCCAAGAGGGGCCCAAGGACTGGGCCTACACCAAGCAAGGAGCTTGTCTTGTTAAGTAAGGCTGAAGCCTCCTTCATCTGGCTGAGAAAGGGATGTTCACAGCCTACAATACCAGTTATTCCTTTTTCCACTTAATTAGTATATGCTCAAAAGGAATAGTAGTTGCATAAATTTTTAAGAATTGCTGCCAGCCTAGTATCAGAAGATAGAGAGGTGGAATAATAGGCAGGAAAGAAAATCAGTGTTGCTTTAGTGTACTGATGTTGCCATAGAAGGATTCAACTTGCTGTGTGACAAGACAAATGAACAGAAAATAAAATACCTGCCTGTGTGGTGGCACAGGACTGCAGTCCCAGCACTCTAAAGATCCAAACGTGGGGAGAGCTGCAAATTCCAGATGCAAAGTGAGCTCCAGAGTAGCCCCAAACTACACAGCCAAATACTTTTGAGGGGACAGGGGACCAGTGAGGTGAAGCAAGCCTGTGGTTCCAACACTCTAGAGCCCGAAGCTGGCGGATCTCTGAGTGCACAAGACCCACCTGGGCAACAAGTGAGCTCAAGGCCAGCCTGAAGGGCACAGCAAGATCGTGTCCAAAGAGAAAAAAAACCTAATTAATTAATTAAAGGTTCGCACAAAATACTTGATCAGGAGCTGGAGATAGTTCAGCAGCAGAAGCACCTGCCTGACAAGTGCAAGGTCCTGAGTCAGATAAATCAGAGTCCTTAAAGGAGTGGTGAGATCACCCATTCTCCAAATCCCTCAGAGTAGCCTCATTACCATTTTCCCTCCTTTCTGCTGGCCTCAGCACCACTCCAGCTGCAGAGCCCGCTGAGCGGCAGTGCTGAGTTCTTTAAAAATTCCCCCCTGCAAGCCAGATGGCGCTCCTTCTGTGGGTCTTTCTTTCTTTCTTTCTTTCTTTCTTTCTTTCTTTCTTTCTTTCTTTCTTTCTTTCTTTCTTTCTTTCTTTCTTTCTTTCTTTCTTTCTTTCCTTCTTTCTTTCTTTTTAATATATTTAGTATAGGTTCTACTAGGTCTCATTATGTAGATCAGACTCATACCGATTCTTCTGTTTTCAGCCTCCAAAGGTTTGGATTACAGGCGCACACCCCAAGTTTTTTTTTCCCCACGCCTAATCCCATTCCCCCTCTCTCTGTGCATCCAGGGGCAGAGCAGGCATTATTTGCATACCAGCAAACCGCAGCTGCTGCTCACTGCCTAAGAGGGCCATTTAGTCCTCTCAGCTATCTGGCCAGCACTCTGGACTCTCATTGGAGTCTCAGAAGAACAGTACTGGGAGCTCACTCTGAAGGCAGAAGACAATCGGCCCGAGGTAAGGCACAGCACTGCGCGGATGGCCGCCGGGACAATGCGAGAGCCTCTGGTCAATCTTCTGTCACAGTGACCTTTTAGTGTCCATTGTCTTTCTTTCTGCTTTGATCTTTATTTTTTCTTTGACTATGCCAATGTCAGTTCTGATTTGCTCACCAGACATTTTCTAATTTTTTTAATTATTCATTTATTTATTTATTCATTTACTTGATACACAGTCTCTCTATGCAGCTTTCACTCCTAGTGATCCTCCTGTCTCAGCCTACCCAGCACTGGCATTACAGGCATATGCCACTGCACGTGGTTTTGGTGGTTGGCTCATCACGAAATTAGCACACTGTGTTCATCAGACATTTGTACATGCTTGATCCACAGGTATCCTACTGCCTTTCTATGAGCAGAGTGCACAGGACATGTTTCTGGTATTCACGGTGCATTCCACTCTGGAGTGCCCTTCTCTAAGCCTGAGGAGGCTTTCAGCTGCTGCTTTTCCTGGACGGTCTAGATTTTCCTGGTGTCCTTTTTCTTTCCATGAGTACATGTGTGCAGTACAAAGTGACTGCACACACTGCAAGGTGCAGCTATCTGTACCTTAGATCTCTTCATTCCTTTCACCATGTCATGCAGTCTAGGTGGCCCCTTCCCAAGCTATCAGAAGTCACTCTGCTAAGCCAACAGTGCCCCTCCCAGCAGTCAGTCTCAATTCTAGGAGACTGACTCCTTGTGGTGCACGTGACTCCCGCTCGCACCCGAAAAGTCAGGACAGTTCCACATACTCTCTAACTCACCAAAGCCCACGTGAGTTACTTCTGAAAACACTGTGCCATCCTGGCTTTTCTTTCATCAAGATTAAGAGACCATGACTATGGATCTTAGTCCCTTGGGCAGAGGGAACATGAGGCTGCTTGCTACAAGGGAACGTCCTCTTCACCCTCACACAAAGTCAGGAATGCTGCTTTAGACAGAGAGAGCACAGTGTGGGAAGGAGCAGTGCTTCCTCTGGCATCCCAGCCCTTCAAAGATTTTCCTTCCCTCACAGATAGGGTTGCATGACAAAGGCATTCATGCTCTGCTCACCACAATCCTGCCTAATGCTTTGCACTCACACGTGAACACTCTCTTTGCTATAAATTCATCATCTATCCTAAGCATCTGCCAGAAAATCACTGGAACAACATCCAAGGTAAATTTGATGGCAAGACTTTTCTCTCCTATTGCATTCTTGGTCCCAAACCCACACCCATAGTTGTCCTTGGAAAGAAAGTGAAGGGCACCAAGATTTGGGAACAGCAGTCAGAAACACTGCAGAATTTGGCTGAGACTTTCCGGGGAAAACTGCTTCATATTAAATAGGAGAAACTGACATCCTCAGGTAAGTCACTGTGCAGTAAGGGAATAAGTGAGGTAGTAAGGCTTAGGGATTTGTATCCTATTCATGTGGTAAAGAACACGACTGGACGTTGGTCTGGACAACAAGTCCAGCAGCAAAGTAGGACAGAGAGGAAGAGCAGGACCCATTTGGTAGGTGGGATGGTGTGGGGGTTGGGTGAGCACCAAGGCTGCATCCGGAGCTGAGGCTGCTCTGTGTCCTAGGAACAGATTGCCTGTTGGCCAGTATGACCTGTCAGCAGAATGCTGGTGGGAGCATCACAGCATGCTGGCAGCTTCGCCTCAATGGAAAGATATATCTATTGAACTCAAAAAAGTGCACCCAGGTCCATCCTGGATCTGATGAGATGAAAAATATGATAAATGGCACAGAACTGCACCATCAATGGCAGAGACTCAGGATTTGATAAAGATGGTTACAGCGCAGCAGAAGGAACATGTCAATATTACAGGTAACTGGGGAGGGGAGGAGCAAGACGAAGCTCCCTTCAGATGAGATACTCCCTCATGCATTCATGTGTGGGTTTATATTACTGTATGTCGGTGTGTTGGAGCCAGTGTGTAAATCTTCCAACCTTCCATCTGTAATGATCTTCGATGGTTTCCCCTGGGGAATGGTGCCAGTGTTTTCTTCCCGTCTTTTCCTTTCTCACATGCTAACCTCTGTGGCTCACTGCACAAGCCTGTGATCCACTCACCTGGGCTTTATTGCTGTTCTCCACACTGAAGGCATTATTCCCTTTTCAGGCCTTCCAAGGGAATCACTTTTCTATTGTGCTCACCTGTCTCTTTCTTGAACCCTTTCAAAACAACCTTGCTTGTCAATTCCTGAGACCATTCCCTACCACTCTAGCCAGAGGTCACTTCATCTTCTGCTGCCAGCAATGGTGAATTACATTGTTACCTTAGCTGCTCAGTGCCTGAGTATGTCCTTCACCGCAGGGGCCTTCTCCTCCTCTCCCCACTTCAGGACCTGTCACAGGGGCTGCCACATAGCAGAGGGGTAGGAACTGTCTGCCTTACTGGGTTTAGCTGAGGTAGCTGGAGCTGATGGGCAGCTCCTCAGATTTGGGTCCCGACATATGCTGCCTCTTACGTTTCCATTCCAGCTCCACCCAGGGCCCCGGCTGTACAAGGACTCATTTCCAACGCCAGGAGGACAAGCCCTTGGGTCCTGCTGTTGTTTCTATCCTGCCTGTGTACTTTTTCCCCTGTTTTCTTTAAAACAAAAAAAAAAGAATTAAACTATCTTTATTTTTAATAAGTTATCTTGTGACATTTAAAGAAAAATGTTTATTTGAAAGAAACATCTTAATTACTCTGGATTTAGGTTTGATGATCCATAAGGCCCATAAATTCATGTGTCTAACTGAATGCCTGAAGGTTGCTGTGCTACCTGGTAAGACATTATTTGTAGGTGTGGGGGGGAGGGGGTGCCTGGAAGACTTTCTCATTTGGATCACAAGCATGAAAAAGAGATTACCCAACCCCCAGTGCAGGGAAAAACCACATCCTTTCCAGGCTTTGACTGAAGAAAAAGACAGAGGAAAGGCAAATTTGCTGTGGTTCAGCAGAGCCATGCGCTTGCTCCATTCCTCAGCTGTTGTAGTGCATGTTCTATTTCTCCAGCCTCCTGACTCAGACCGGAACTTACATCTTTGCCCCCAGTTCTCAAACCTTTGCCATCAGATGGAATTCTAACACTGCTGTTCTTAGTTCCTCTGTCTGTAGACAGCAGATTGGAAGATCCCTTCTCTCATGGTTAGATGAACCAAATGTGAGAATTTATCCCTCGCCTTGAAGGACCATCCCTTCCTAAGACTTAAGACTAAGACCCTTACCGTCTCTCAAGAAGAGTACCAATGGTTCCACTCCCATTCTTGGCAGCCAATTACCCATCCTTCTAAAGTAGCTGCTACTTCTCACTCAGTTGGTACAATCAGCGTTATGTCACCAAAAGACGGAAGTTATCTGACGGGAATAAAAAACAACCAGGAACACTTAAAAATAAATCATATCCACTAGGATGGATATTTGAGCCTTTAAATGCCTTATCAGTTGACAGAAAAATGCTTCTGATAGACCTTATGGAATGAAGATGAACAGATTGGTAGGCACTTACAAAGAAACCAAATTATGGCTTCATTTGATGTAATAATTTTTACCATATCTGGTAGAAAGACCATTACTGTACTCATAACCCTGCTAAGATTATCATGATCTATTGTAATTGATGAACAACCCCATCTTTCTTCCATAGGGACCAAAAAGAAAAACTAGAATGTGATAGGGTGAGACTCATACCCCTACATCCTCACAGCCCATCAGTTGGTGGAATCTCTTTAATCCCTGTAGGAATGTTGTCTGACTTACTCTTCTCTCATTGCTGTAAGAAATACCTGAAACCCAAAAAGAGGGAAGGAAAGGTTTATTTACCTCACAGTTAATGGAGATTTCAGTCCATACTCAGCTGGCTCCAAGGCAGGCTGGCACATGGCAGATGGCAGCACTTCATAGTGGCAGAATACAGCAAAACTACAAGAGTAAAAAGGAGGAGCAACACTGGTTGCAGAGACCAAATCTTTCCCTTCCTTATCTGCCTAAAGCTGAGTGTAGCATTCGCACCCATAATCCCAGCAGTACTCACACCCATAATCCTAGTGGATCATGAGCTAATCATAAACTGCAGAAGTCTACCCCATGATTGCATGAGGCTTTGGGGGGACAGCTCAACAAAAACCATAACATTCTGCCCTGTTTCCCCAAAGTCTCATGCATACCCCTTTGTGCAAAATAGCATTTTAGTCTGTCTTTATGAGTTGTCAAAGTCCCAACAGTTTCAGCATTGCTAAAAAGTTCAGTCCCACGTCTCCTCCAACACGTAAGGCAAATTCTTAGCTGTGGGCCCCTGTACACATAAAAAGTTACACACTTCCAACATACAGTGGCACAAGATAAATAGTACAATGGCAAAAGTTGCAAACAACAGGGGAATACAAAGCTTTGGGATCAACACAACTCTACAATCCATCAGGGCAAACATTAAATCCTGTAGGTCCATGTGGAACATCCTAAGCAATCTGTGGCAAATTGTGAGCTCCATGTGGCTCCGTTCCGTGTCGCTCATGGTGCTAGCCCCATGGCATCTCCCTTAGGCTGGCTTTACTCACTTTTCAGTTTCCTTTAGATAATCCAAG
Source organism: Ctenomys sociabilis (assembly GCA_004027165.1). Lineage (NCBI taxonomy): Eukaryota > Metazoa > Chordata > Mammalia > Rodentia > Ctenomyidae > Ctenomys > Ctenomys sociabilis. Next base: position 105,163 of record PVKA01002219.1, read on the forward strand.
TCCTTGACTTTTCTAAACTCCTGGGTTCTCCATGAAATAGGAAATCCCATTCACAGCTTTATACATTGCCCTACTGAGGGCACCCAGCCTGGCCTCCCAGGCCTTCAGCAATCAAGGTGGAAGCCTTCTTAATCTCAGAACTCCTGCATTCTGCAAGAACCTAAAACTAATGTCACAGGGATGCTGCCAAAATCTGTGGCCAGCTGGAGCAGTAGCCTGGCTTCCTTCTCTCTTGGCTGTAGGGGTCCAATGTCTGGATCACAGAGCACTCTGACCTGATTCCAAGGAATAAATTCTCCATGCTGGTGCCATTCTGGAACCCGGTGAGGCCAATGCCCCCATTCTTGAACATGGGACTCTACGGCTTTCCACTCAAAGAAAAGTCCCTCAACCTTGCAATTCTGAGGTGGCAAAGGGTGGAGACCTGCTATATCCTGTGATGCCCTCAGGCCATCCTTTCCATTCTCTTCTTCCTTCTTGGCAATGGAGATCCTCTCAGCTCTATCTTGGCATTCCACAGCTTTATTAGACCTTCCTTTTTGGCCAAACTCACAACATTTTAAATTTTCCTCCTGGGCTCTTTGCTTTTGATTCCCAAGATGAATCTGGCTAAAAACCACCACCAACAGCCATGCTACTGCCTCAGTATTTGACTGCTTTAACATATCTTTTGAAACAGTAATCAGTCTGCCATGCTTGAACTCAGTCTCAGGAAGTCTCTGGACATGAGCAATATGCAGACAAGTTTCCACACAAGCAAAACACATATCATCCAAAGTTCAACAAACAATGCAGTCCTTCATCCCAGCAGGAACCTGCACAGCCTGGTCTTTACAGGCATGCTTTCTATCAGCCTTCTCATCTTCTGAGCTCTGACCAGAATCTTCCAAACAGAGCAGCTGAAACAGTTGCAGTGCTTTCAGTCTCTTTCCATAAGCCATTCCCAAAAGCTTGTAATACACATGGTCAGGATTAGCCACAGCCAATGACCCCACTTCTTTGGTACCAAACTGTGCATTTACTCTTCTCTTGTTGCTGAGACAAATACTAGATGTTCAAAATGAAGGCAGGAGAGGTTTATTTAGCTCATAGTTACTGAAGGCTTCAGTGCATACTCAGCTGGCTTCAAGACAGACTGGTACATGGCAGAGGGCAACAGTTCATGGTGCCAGAAAACAGCAAGAGGTAAAAAAACAAAAAAAGGAGCAACAAAGACTGCAGAGTCCAAGTCTTTTCCCCAGCCTGGGTGGAGCACTCACACCCATTATCCTAGCAGTCCTCCAACCCATAATATCACTGGATCATGAATTAAGCACAAACTCTAGAAGTCTACCCATTGACTGCATGAGACTTTGGGAGGACAAATAAACATGAACCATAACAAATATGTATTGATTTTTCAATTTGCTGTTTCATGAGGGAAAATAAATTCTCATATCTTTAAATGGTACTTTTTGACCATTTGAACAGATTATTATAAATAAATATTTAAAGAAATATAGGAAGCAATTTCTCACAAGTCAAGGTAGAAGGTAAGGATTTCTCTTTCTAGCTGCTAACTATGACTGGTACACTTTTTTCTAGGCTGGGGAAATGGCTGCAGGAGGAGTTCAGGGAAGGTAAAACGGTGGGATGGGTCTGAGCTAAAATTTCAATTCATTGACCTCCCTCCATTGTGCTTATGGGGGACAATGCAGAAAGTTATACATTTCATATGTGCAATTAGCATCAACTCAGAGCCAGGGTTCAACAGTCCATCAAAGATCCTGCTGCTTTGTTTTCTTCACTATGCTGCTCCCCTTGTACAAGACCTCAGTGGCCTATGGAAAGGTGGAGAGAAGGCCTAAGAGATTAAACTTCCAATCTTATACTTCCAGTCCTCAAAGAGACACTTCTTTATTTCGAGAATTCTGGTTCAAATCAGGAATTGACTGAGGATTCATAGCTCTTTAATATGAATCAACCATCCTTTGGCTATAGAAATTATTATAGTCATGAATAACATTTTACACTTAACAGCTGGAAAAAAATTTCTACCATATACTTTCACCTGTGAACTACTAGCTTAATTTAGTGATTTATAGATTTATTCACTTATTTTTAGCAATAAAGGATAAAAAACTGTCACGAGAAGGTGTGATACCTGCTTGTGGATATCATGTGAACATTTGGTAACGTTCTGTCCTTGATCCATCCTAGCCAATCAGCCAGGCACACCCAGTGTCTAACTAGGTTAGATGATGCATGGACTCTCTCACCTATTACAGCAGCCACATTCATCTTTGCTGTGGTGGTTGAAGTCCACCTTTGGCTTCTACCACCATAATATCCAGTTATTCTCAACCAGCTATTTACTCACTACACTTCCTGCTGTGAATAGGCAGGGTTGACCAAGTCATGTTTTTACAATAGGCCATTTTATAGGATTGGCTTCTAACATTGACATGAAGATTTAAATGCAAAAGAATACAAAACATCTGTCCATGCACTAGAGACCCAAGGATCCCCGTCGAAAGCCTACATCCCTAGCAAATGCCCTGCATGAGTCCAGCTGAAGACCTAGAACACATGGAAGTGTCTTCCAGAAGTCCCTTTGGAGGCCTAGATCCCACAACAATGTTTCATGCAAGTCTAAATCAAGGATCAGCACTGGGAAAGCCCAAAAAATCATCTCAGAAGATAGAAAGACTCATCCAGCAGGATGAAGGATCTGTGCCAGCAGCCTGAGGGATCTGCATTGGATCCAGGAAGCAATGTTCAAGGTAAGTAACAGAACTCCCCAGAAAAGCACCTCAGCCATTCTCAGGGATAGGAAGGACCTGATGATGACAACAGCTGAATTCATATCAAGAAAACCAGCATGAGAATCAACAGCATTCCATCTTCCCTTCCATTTTACCATTTATGCTGTTGACAACAATCCTCACTTCAGCCATCTGCACCCAGCACCACCTTAGTTCAACAGGCTGTTACAAGTTCACCAATAGTTAATCGACCACAGGCTTGGAGGCATGGTCTATCAAAAATGACCATAGAGTCTTCACAGCAGCAGAAATCACTCATAAATTTAGTTCACTCAAGGAAGCCACTCATAAATCAACTGCTCAGAGTAGTGGTGAATGGGACCAGAGGTAAGGGAGAGGCATTTGGAAACCTCCCACTGTGTTTGTGAGAAACCTAGTCTAGCAGCATGCCAAAGTTCCTAAGCATAGAATGTTAACTTCTACACTAGAGTGAGGGATACAGGACACTTCTAATTACTCTTGGGTGGGCCATCTCTAGTAGGTGTTTAGCCAAACAAGTTATTAGAGGGCCTATAAACCTCCTGAGCAGGACAATTAAATACTGATGGCTGCTTAGTGCTTTCCTGTACATGATCATGGTCTGAACCAACTTACTTTTGATGCCATGAAAATTTTGCACTTTCAGTGTGCATTCTTACACATTCCCTGAAATACGCTTTGTACAAACAACTGACATTTTGGGATGTAGCCCAGCAGACATAAGGCCCTGCATTCAATGCAAATCTTCACAGTATCACCACCAAAAACTGCTTTGAAAAAATTGAACTGGTTCTTTTGGAGTGTGGTGCAAGAATCACCCTTTATAGCTCACCTCTTGCTATCAAAGTCTCTGGGTCCCAGACACGGAGTGGGAAGGGGACAGCTGAGTCTTTGAGGCTGCCATCCATAACTAAGACAATGACAAGGGCAATCAAGACAGAGAACATGGCTAGTCTTAAGGTACTCCTGGTGCGCATCATGACCTTATAACCTGAATATGACAAAGAGGGGGATGAAGGTTTTAGGGAGTGTATGACACTGCACTAAGGGTGTAGAAGGAAAGGGAGGCCTGAATTTTGCTGCTCTCTCTCATACTGATTCCCAAAGGACAATGATTCCATGTCCCAGGGCTAAGTTGATGGCATTTGGGTTTTGCCACAGTCACAGTTATTTATGACAACTGGATTTGCATTAAGAAACAGCCCTTTAAGTCACTTCAGATGCAACAAACTTCTGTTCCAGACACTATCAGTTCTGTAGGGATGGATAATGTGCCATCTAACATATCCACTATTTCACAAGGCAAGGCCCATTTACAACAAAAAATCAAGCCATAACACATGGACAAAAAGTCCCATGGTGCTCATGGGCTAGGCTTTTCTAGCCAAAACACCTGTCTGATAAGATTCAAGTAGAAACAGAAGGCCAGACAGCAAATGCTCACCCAGTCACCAAAGAGTAAGGACTCATTACTCCCACCAGCAAAGTGGGAAAAGCTCAGCGGAAGTCCACGGTTACCTGGAAATGGAGGTCATGAGCTCACACAGCGTGTGTTTATCACAACCATTTACTGCCGTGTGGAGGTTTGCCTCAAAAGCAAGAATGAAATGAAGAAGGAGGACTCCTCCTAGAAAAAAAGAGCAAAGGATGAAACCTTCATATGACTCTTGTCAAGGACCCGGTATATGCAATAGAAAAAAGATAAACCAGTACCAGCCAAGCCATAAGATCCATGAGGATGATTGCTTGACCACCTCAGAGTGCTACTTCATAGCCCTGGGCTAACACGGTAGCAAACTACATAGACATAGTTCAGAAGAACAGCCGCTGAGATGGGCACTTTTGTCTTGCTGTGACAAAATTCTGTTGAAAACAATCTAAAAAAAAATACATATTTCTTTCATCTCACAGGGTCAGAGGTTGTAGTCTGAGGCAAACGGTTTCCACTGTTTCAGGCCTTAGGTGAGGGAGAAACATCATGGAAAACACAGCTGCCTACCTTAGAGTGGCCAAGAAGCAGGCAGACAGAGAGAGACATGGAGAGGCAGAAGAGAGGGGCAGAGAGGGTGGATGATGCAGAGGCACAAAGAGTCAGAGAGACAGAGAAGAAGAAAGAGGGACTGCAGGGAAGACATTTGTGACAGGACCAGGGCAAAGGCTTCTGAGAGCCCAACACATACCTCCAGGAATCATGGGCCCCCATAATCCTGCTCATAGGCAACTGTGCAGTCCTGAGGTAAAGTTCTTTTGGGGACCGTAGGATCCATTTTCTCCATCCACACTCAGGCTCTGCAGCACTGGGTCTGAGCCAATGAGAGGTGAGGCTCTGTCTGGTCCCTGGTCAACTTCCTGGGCCTGAGGCCTCTCAGTGGGGAAAGAGCACCTCACAGAGCAGGAGGCAGGAAGCAAGAACCCCACATCTTCTCACCCCACAAGGGATCATTTGCTGAGGGCCATGCAGGGTCAAATAGCAGTGCAAACTTCTTGCAATGGCATTGGCCTGGTGGGTGATGCTGGCCTGCATGCTCCCTGGATGAAGGAGGTAAAAGTGCAAGTGACCCAAAGAAACAGAAAGGAGACAGTGACCATCATTCACAGCCACAGGTAGCAATAAAATTGGCATTTTCTGCCAGTGTCCAAGGTACGTCTATGTGCAACATCAAGGCTGCACTAGAGAAACGGCTTCCTGCAAATTTCCTTCTATTAGAAGTATGATTCTTTGTTCAAAGGATAGCTAACCCTGTACCCCAATGCACTGCCACCTAAGGAGACTGTGTGTAGGGTCTGAAGTATGTGGATCTTCTAAGAAAAAAGAGGACAATTCCAAAGTAGAAGGTGCAGATAGTTCAAGAGATGGCCCAAGGAGTGGACTACAGCAAGCAAGAAGCTTGTCTTGCTAAGGTAGGATGAAGATTCCTTCATCTGGCTGAGAAAGGGACGTTCAGAACCTACAAAGAGCAGTTATTCCTTTTTTTATCTAACTAGTGTATATTCAAGAGGAATGACAGTTGTATAAATTTGTAACAATTGCACCATTCTAGTATCAGAAAATGGAGAGGTGAAATAATAGGCAGGAATAAAAAATTCAGGAGTTAGTTAGTGCATTGATGTTCCTAGAAATAGCAATAACTGGTTGTCAGACAATATGAACAACCAGGAAGTAGAATGCCTGCTGTGGGTGGAGGAAATGTGAACCTTCACCTGGCACATGAAGCAACTAGGAGGGAAGGTCCTTTGATATTAAACACGAGAACCGGACATCCTCAGGTAAGTCAGTGTGCAGTACGGGAATAAGAGTGGTAGTGAGGTTTAGGGATTTGTGTGCTATTCGTGTGGTAAAGGAAACTATTGGACAGTGGTCCAAGCAACAAGTCCAGCTGCAACACTAGATGTGGAAGAAGAACAGCACCAGACTAGCTGATGAGATGAGGTGGCTATTGGGTGAGTGCCAAGGATTTGTCAAGAGCCAAGGCTGTTCTCTGTCTCCTCGGGGCAGATTCCCTGGACTAGGATGGCAAAGAAGACCTGTCTGAAGAGCACTGGTGGGAACTTCATGGCATTCTGGGAGCTTTGCCACAGTAGAGAGACATGTTTCTGTTTTGACTTGAACAGAGTGTGCTGATGTCCCTCTTGGATCCCGTGGGATGAAAGAGAAGTGGATAAGTGACAAGGAGTTGCACCTGTTATGCTGCACATCAATGGCAGAATGGAGGAGTTGGATGAATGATTAATGGAGCAATGGAAGGAATGTGGTCAGTGTATTCCTCTGGTCCCTTCCTTTCTCACCCCTTAACTTCTTTGCTTGCTGCATATACCTGTGATCCCATCACTGTGGATTCCTGACTGACCTGCCACTGAAGGCATCAGTGTCTTTCCAAGCCTTTTCTGGTCATCACTTTTCTCTTCATTTTCACCTGTATGCTTGATATCTTTTCAAAACAACCTCACAAGTCAGCTCTTGAATCTTATCCCTACCACTCTGGCCAGGGGTCATTTCTTCTTCTGCCACTGAAAGGGTGGGTGACATTGTTACCCAGGATGCTCAGTACCTATCTCCTTCAGCCTCAGATCCTCTGCTTCATTCTCTGCTCACCTCAGGATCTGTCAGAGTGGCTACCACATAGCAGATAGGTAAAGCTGTTTGCATTGCTGGGTTAGCTGAGGAAGACCCAACCCAGAGTTGGGTCTGAGGAAGGTCTTGAGGAAGTCAGGTCAGGACAGAGGCTTACATGTTTCTATTTCAACCACCCCAGCTTTAGCAGAATACAGATTTAAAGCAACCACCCCAGCTTTAGCAGAATACAGATTTAAAGCAACCACCCCAGCTTTAGCAGAATACAGATTTAAAGCAACCACCCCAGCTTTAGCAGAATACAGATTTAAAGCAACCGGCCTGCCTGCTCGTCCTGACTGTTTCCATCCTACCTGGCATGGGAGAAGAGTTCTTCAAAGTAGCAGTTGTGATGAGCCAAATTGGGAGGGAGTTCAGAGGCCAAAGGGTGAGGAACAAGAAAGGCAAAGTGAGTGCTCAGTCTTTGAACCTCACTGCACCTGGAAATGTATCCGGACAAATGACCTCATAGCACACAAGTGAAACAGCTCAGCAAGCTCAGCCCTAGCTACAAGGTAGGGAGCCCACACCTGCATCAGGCTTGCTGGGTTCTAGCTGGCTTTAGACAACTAAGCCTAGTTCTACCCAATTCCTTCAGGGATGCACAGGAGGTGCAAGGTTAAGTACATAGTGGGAATATAGAAAGATAAATGTGTATATTTTGATGATATCATCCTGTAGCTCCAGTACTTGTGTAAAGAGGAATGAAGCCTCATCCTGTAAAGTCCTGGGGGTAAACCAATGGATCTCAAGTCTGACTTCTCTTTGTAATTACTGAAAGCGCTGTTTGCCCTCCCTGGAGCACATGCCTCCTTCTGGAAGGCACGCTAATAAGACACCAAGACATTTCACCGGGAAGCTCACCAATGTTTTTATCCCTCATCCTCAGGCAGACAATATTCACACATCAATCTGAGATAGGTACAACTTCTCACTCAGTGAAACCAGCACGATGTCACAGTGTTAATGATTGGATGATATGTGATGAAAATGATAAACAATCGAGGGCCCTTAACAGTACATGGATAGCGATTTGACCCTGTCCAAGGTAGAAATGGGAAGGGATATTGCAGGCCTTACCAGGTAACAGCAAAATGCTTCTCCTGCAACTTATGGTCTGAGATAGACACTTCAACAGGTTCTTACCAGCAAGCCAAATTATGACTTCATTTGATGTAGAAATTAAACCACACTTGGTAACATCTTGAAGTATCTGCAGTTCTGTGGGATAAATATCCTCTCAGTGAAACAACCTCTAGCCTAAGTCCAGACATAACCTTTTGGGCTAAGCAGTAATTTATTTCAGCGTCAATGACACCCAGATATATCCCTCAAAACTTTGTAATTTCACCCTTTCATGAAATGGCGAGAAACGTTGGGCTATCTTTTCTTTTTCTCGTTTTCTTTGTATTTTCACCAACATCTATCTTCTACTCTTCTGAACCCACAAGCAATGTGTTTCTCAATATCATTCTAGAAATCTAAAAGCAAAAAACACAATGCTATTTTCGAATGCAGTTATTTTATTATTCCCTTCCCTTAAAATATTGCCACTTAGCAATGTCAATTCACAATGCCCAGCATGTATCTAATCAAAATTTCTGGATATGGTAGAAAGCAGGAAAATGTGACCCAAAATTAGTGGAAAATTAAATAGAAAACTGATTTAAAAATAAACAAGATACAGAAGCTTCTGACAGATAATGGTACTGCATGGGTTGGGCGCTTACTTATACTGTATCTCCTGTAAAACGCAACAGCGTAGATTTCACATAATCTAACAGCAGGTGCTGGTTTTTAGTTATGCCTGAAAACTGGGTGAATATATTTTCAAACAGACAAAACATCTCTCTGTAATGCTGTCCCTGTGCTATCGAAACAACCTCTTGGGGACCTAATGTGGAAACTGTCGGGGACGTCGGAGAGGACAGACGATGATGCTGCCTGCTGCCCGGCGGGACCCTAGCTCAGCGTGCCCCAGGGCGCAGTAACCCCAGGACTGTGCACAGCCCTTGCCCTCCCAGCTGCCCTTCTGCCAGCGCCAGCCCGCACCTGGCAGGCCTGGACAGCCCGGCCGCGCTGTGAGGAGCCGCCTGCACGGGGCGCGAGCGGGAGCCGCGAGCCCCGCCCCGGCCGCCCCTCCGCGCCCCGTTCGCGCGCGCGTTCAGTTCCGCGCGGAGCCCGGAGGAGGGCTGCCGGCTATGCCTCCCGAGCGCTCGCAGCCTCGGGGGCGCAGGCGCGTGGCGGGGTCGCCGCGCCGTGAGGCCTGGGCCTAGCGTCCCTCGCTCCGCGCGCACCGCGGCCGCCATGGCCCGCGCCGCCCGGGAGCGCTCGGGACAGCGCGCGCTGCGCGGGCTGCTGCTGCTGTGCCTGTGGCTGCCGAGCGGCCGCGCGGCCGGGCCGCCGCCGTCCGAGCTGCACGCGCAGCTGTCGGGCGTGCAGCGGCTGCTGGAGGACTTCCGCCGGCAGCTGCAGCGGGCGGCGCCGGCCGCGGAGCTGGAGCTCGAGCTGCGAGCGCGCGGCGGCCCGCGGGAGGGCTGCCCGGGCGCGGGCGGCGACGGCTACAGCGCGCTCCCGGACGCCATCGTCCGCACCAAGGACTCGCTGGCGGCGGGCGCCAGCTTCCTGCGGGCGCCGGCGGCGGTGCGGGGCTGGCGGCAGTGCGTGGCGGCCTGCTGCGCCGAGCCGCGCTGCTCCGTGGCGGTGGTGGAGCTGCCCCCGCGGCCCGTGCCCCCGGCCGCCGCGCTCGGCTGCTTCCTGTTCAACTGCACTGCGCGCGGCCGCAGCGTCTGCAAGTTCGCGCCCCACCGCGGTTACCGCAGCTACCGCCTCCGCCGGACGCCGGATGCCCACCCGGGGAGCCTGGCGCCGGGCGCCCGGGTCCCGGCCACCGCGGCGGCCCCCACCGAGCTGGGTAAGCGCCCCCGCGCCGGCCCGCGGGGGTCCCTGCGCCGCCCTCGGGGCCCGCTCTCCGTTCCGCGAGCCGTCCCCGCCCGGTCCGTGTGAATCTCCCCGTGCGGCCCGAGAGGGTTCCCCAGTCCTGGTATCTTTCGGGTGAAGACCCGCCTGGACAGGACCGCTGGGCTCCCCTCGCTTGTTCCACGTAGTATGTGAGCTGCGGGTGACCAGGAAAGTGCCCTAGGAAAGGTGCCTGAAAACCCGGTTAGTTTGGCGTACTCGTGCTGGAATTCTAGGGACGGGCCACAGCGATCTCAGAGACTGGCAGAAAATGGATTTTAAGAGGAAGAGAAAAGCTCAGAGAGAGAGAGAGAGAAAGTCTCGATTTTATAATGCATGGTTTTTGTCGGGTAATTGCAGGAGCAAAATCTAATGTGAAATTGCTCCTCTGGGCGTGGCAAGAGACCTGACAGTTCATGATTCTGCCTCTGTGATTTGGCTTCATCGGGCAGAAAGGAAAAACACTCTTAAATTTGATAAAGAGAAGAATGGACTTAAAACTAGTCGCAATTGTGTTTTACCTTGTGCAGGTGCTGTAAGTCCAGAGACAGTAGGCACGAAAATTCTAACAGTCTCTAGTGTAAGAAACAAAGAGTAAATAAAATCTGAAAGGTACAATAGATATTGTGAAAGGGAAAGAAACTGCTCAAAAGGAAAAAACAACTAGGATGAGGAGTGGATAAGAGAAAAGGAAGAGGAATAAAATTACCATATATATATATGTGTGTGTGTGTGTGTGTGTATATATACATATATATGTGTGTGTGTATGTATGTATATACACACACACAAGATAGTTGTAATTATTACTGGTTCCTTGAAAGAACAGTTAATGCTTGATTGACAAATTTTGCATGTTATATCTGGTAATTTGAGAAACTACTTTGGAGATAACACTATGCAATATAACAACCGTTATTTCTTGTTTTGAAACTATCATTTTTATTTTTTTAATTCTCTTTAAAATTAAAAACTTCTACTAGTTAGAAATGAATGTTACTGAGATACGAGACCTTTGACTGAGACCCCTGTGGTCAAGCCCAGTTTGTCATCATACCAGGGATGTTTGATTTATAGTGACATGAATGACATCATTAGAAAGATCAGGGAACAAAATAGCCTCAGCTATTTCCATAGCATCTGGATTTCTCCTTGGAGATCCATTTAGAAGGGTCAGGAAATCTGTGTCTATGATGTCCTGCCTCCCTGTGCCACTTCCACCTGAGTGGAGTTCAGACAGTAAAAGGCCACCCTGCAACAGCTTTGAGCCAGGCACTGAAGGACTAGTTGCTGAAGCTGGGGCAAACAGCCTTGCCCTTGGAGACCTCAGCCACCCTGAGCCCTGCCTCATGATTACAGTATTACTTTTCCTCTGTGAAAGATCAAACCAAAGCACCTCAGCAGCAAAGAAACAACTCTCCCTCCCTTGTTCTTAGAACTCACGTTGAGGAAACACTGCCAAAGTGATTTTTCCTGGAAGCCAAGAGAAATTGAAATAAACAGGCAAAGGGCTTGGTGCAGGAGACTACCAGCAACAACAGCAAATTCAATTACTAGTTCTTCAGTCACGTTTTCTCCACCTTCCGTCTTTGACCTTTCCTTCTGTAGGGAGAGTGTGCCTTGGGAATTGTTTTGTACCTATCCTGAGGTGAGAACGGGCTGGTGTGGTCTTTGTGGGAGAACAGCTCCAACTTCTTAGGGTACTGGGCAATGTGGAAATGCTGAAGGGTCAGTCCCTGTGAAGAGGTTTCCACCACTTATTCTGCACAGAGAGTAAAGGATGTTTATTTCCCCGTGTTCTAGGATTCCCTTGCCCAGATGTTTAAGCTGCCAGAGTCCTTTTAAGTTTTTCCTTCTTGATTCTTTTGATCCTGAATCTTTTGAGCATGTGGAGTTGCAGGCTCAATGAAAGTGAAAGTATTTTTTAGAGAAATGGTTCCCTGATCCAAATAAAAGATCACAAAGAACTAGGACATGATTGGGTGGGATGCGCAAGCACAAATTTAAGGCTGAACCCATCGGCCTATTTCCCACATTTATTGAGTTTGATGTGAGGAGCTGTTTTAAGTGCTTCTATACATGAACTCATCTGTCCTCACAGCAGCCCAGAGATACAGGTTCTGCTCTAAACCCATTTAGGAAGGGCTTGTAAAGAGAAAGATGCCTGCCTGAAGGTCACACAGCAGGTGGGCTGTGGAGATGACTCAGAGCCGCTCTTGTGCTTTCTCCTGCCAAAGTGCAGCCCCTCCGTTGGGACAGACAGGAGGCTGGGAAGGTGCTGAGAAATGTCGAGTGGGTGAAATGATTGAACCTTTCTGCTACAGCACAAAGGGAGCAGAGCAGGGTGCTTAGAGTCCTAAACCCTGGGCTCCAGTTCCGTCTCCTCCCTTGAGTCCTTGCTAATGCCTTTGGGGCTTGAGTGCCTGTTGGCCTTCCAGCACAAGTTGTGAAGGTGGGCATGCCCTGTGAGGACAGCACACAGGTCCTTGGGATTGTTCCAGGGCCCTGGTCATGCAGCTGGTAGGAGATGCAGGATGACTGGATTTGTGAAGAAAGTGAGGGCATTGGGAGGGCTAGTGAGGTGGAAGGCAGGGCACTGAGAATGCTGGAGGACTGTGAGTTTAGCCTCCCAGGGCTCAGGGACCAGAACTTTGATGCAGTTTCCACGAATTTCCTGAAATCCAGTGTACCTAAGGGAGAACTTGGAAGTCAGTCCCTGCCTGTTACAGAAAACCAAAGCATTTAGGCAGTTTACTCCCCTCAGACCACCTGCAGGCAGGCCAGCCTTTATCATCTGCTGCAAGTGGGAAGGTGGGAAAGTGGGACTGAAGCTTTGAGTTCAGGTGGAGGCCAAACCCTCCCCAGCTGCCTGACCAACACCCTCTTTGCTTTCTCATTTCATCTTCTTCCCTTATGGTACAAACAAACAATTTAATAAGTAATGTTAATATAACTGGTTGGCAGTGTTAAGGGAAATACATTTTGACCTATTCTGACCACACCAAAATTTCAAGTGTATTAAACACTTCATCTTTTAAAAATTAAGCCCCAGTTTATTCCAGAGATAGGAAAACTGGAATATAAACCTACTCTTACATGCTATATCTGAAAATAAGATAATTTTCTAATCCACTGAAGATGTTACTGTTATAGTTTGTGTCCAGTTGTAAAGCCACAAGGAGCTAACTTCTGGAGTTGGTGATTGACTCCTGATCCGCTGGGATTATGGGTGAGAGAGCTACAGCTGCCCTGGGGCAGGTAATTTGCATTACAATGTAAGGAGGGAGGAGAAGCCAGCTGCTTAAACTGCTGCTACTCCCTTTGCTTTTCTGCTCTTTGCCACCCACATGAAAGGTTGCTTTCTGCCTTGTACCACTCTGCCTTGGAGCCAGCCCAATATGGACTGAAACCTCCTGAGCTAAATAAACCTTTCTTTCCTTTATTTTGGGTGTCAGGCATTTGTCCCAGGAAAGAGACAAGAATAACTGAGACAGTTACTAAGGGAGAGGATAGAATGAATGTATATATTTGAAAGGCTCCTTGCTTTCCTGCACAGGTTGTCATGAGTATCAAGGGTGACATACTTTATGTATATATAAACTTCAAGAAATAATTACAAAGACGTCTGGTAAAATATGAGAAAGACAAAAACGAATAGCCTAGGTGTGTGATTAAATAGTTCCCAAAGAGGAAATGGGGTTGGTAGACATGAAGCAATGTTCAATGTAACAGTTATGAGAGAAGTGTAAATAATGGGTCCTACCGGTCCCAGCAGTGGGGGTGGGAAGTCATCTAGGTAGGCCCCGTTCCATGAGTGCTGCAACTGTCTGCTGGACTGTACAGAAGTTGATGGCCCTGCGAGCGAGTGGTGGCCCTACAGGGGCACCCTTCAGGGGTGAGTCCCAGCTCCTCTATGGGGGAAGGGTCCCTGTGTGCACCACTGCTCCAGTCTACTTCCACCTTGCGCAGATGCAGGGGAGGCTGTGCTCATCTGGAGAAGATATTTACCACATTTATACAAAGACAGGAAGAATTGAAGGTTAATCTAAGAATACAGGAAACAGAATGGGGTGCAGAAAAGACCTGCACTGCACCATGGCATTTAGGAAGGAAGGACACCATTTCCTCAAAACTAGGATATGAAGACTACCTCAGCCTATATAGTTACCCTCTACTTCTATATTCTGTGGTTATCAGTGTGATTCGCAGGAACAAAATAAGCCCAGGCTGTAGAAAATAAAACTTTTATATTACTTTGGGATTGGCTATGGCTTCAGCATTTTCACTGGGAGGAGTTTTCATTTTGAAAAAGAAAGGGCTGCCACTCACCAGGAAGGGCGAGAGCCTGTCAGAGTGGCTGTGCCCACCTTGAAGAGTGTTGTGGTGGGCAGGACTGCTGTCAGGGGGACGCCTACACCTTTGCCCCAGGCATGCTGGTGACCCCACTGGGAGCTCCCAGCCTCCTTGTCAATACCATCCTTTCTTCATACTTTCTAAATGAAAGACTCCATTGTCATGGGAAAATTAGGTGTTTGCTGAGTATTGCAGATGGTCATCCATACTCTGAAAGAGGTGTTAGAGACCTTGAATGAAATGTCACACAAGTTAGGTGATCCAGGCTTTGTGACACTTGTGCTCATCGTGGCCTTGATACTAGTCTTCATGGTGGGACCTGCCCGTGGGAAGACCAACATCCTAGTGTACATTACCATCCTTGACTCGTGCATTCTTGGGCTCCAACGAGCAGGGTCTGGGCATGCCGTGCTGCAGCCTGGTGGTGTGCCTGAGTACTCAGATCAACTACCTGAATCAGTGCTGGATGCACTCTACATGTCCATCATGACCCCCGTCTGTTACAGTTCTTTACATCCTCAGTTTTAATCTACTCAGCTATTCTCTTCAAGGGATTGCAGGATATGCCCATGGATGATGTCAATGGAACTCTGAGTGGCTTGTTCATCATCATTGTGAGGATATTCTTGTGGTGTGCCTTTAAAGATCTCAGCTTTAAGGGCCAACCAAATAGCTCAACAGGTAAAGCGCCTGCAAGCAGGTGCAGAGGCCAGGGGTTTGATCCCCTGGCCAGCTGTGCTGGCCCCATCCCCAGGGTGTGCTGAGATGGCAGTTGAGACTGGGCATGGTGGCAAGCTCCTGTAATCCCAGCTCTTGAAAGGCTGTAAACAGGTGGATCATTATGAGTCTGATCTGGTAGTGAGACCCTGAAGACCCTGTAGACTCTTCCCTAAAATATTAAAAAAAAAAAATCACTTTAGTAAGTCTGCACAAATCTTTTTTATAAAATGACAGATTAGTGAATTGCAATCTCTGTAATATGTGTGAAGTTCGTAATAACAAAGAAAGCTTGTGGAGTTGGACAACACCCTGGTGAAAATATTTCTTGAAGAAATGGAAGCCTGACAGCTTTTTAACAGAGATGTGATTAAAAGGTTAATGTGTGGTTTTGTTACACTAACTTTGAATGTAAGAATGTGCCTGAAAAAGCACTAGTTTCAACCAAGAGGTTACTTTTCCTGTATTTAAATAATGGAAGTTTACTAAAATGACTTCAGTGTGTGGTATCATTGTACTAGTGTAGAGGTATTTTATCTTTTGGTTATTTCTCCAAAATCTAAATGCACTGATAACCATTTTAAGCCTACAAAAGTGCTGTATTTTTTCACTGGTGATGAAAGTCTGAAATATATATTTACTTTTCTTTTTTGTGGAACTAGAGATTGAACTCAGGCTCTTGCACTTGCCAGGGAGGCGCTTATTCCACTGAGCCATCTCCCTGGCCCCTGAAATGTATATTTATCATCTCCATTCTGTCACTGTCTGGCCATAAAAGGCTTTTTGTTTGTAAAAAAGAACAAAATTATCCCACTATGTTAGCTTGTGATTTACCTTACCTGTAGAGAAAAAAGAAGATGAAGAGGAAGAAGAAGAGAAAGAGGAAGAAGAAGAGTAGATAATGTCAGCTTGTGTTTATCAGATTGGCAAAAATAAGTTTACTCGACCTGGTACACATGTGGGAACTTCCTATAGTC
The DNA here is from genome assembly GCA_004027165.1 of Ctenomys sociabilis. Taxonomy (NCBI): domain Eukaryota; kingdom Metazoa; phylum Chordata; class Mammalia; order Rodentia; family Ctenomyidae; genus Ctenomys; species Ctenomys sociabilis. Next base: position 121,062 of record PVKA01002219.1, read on the forward strand.
TTACCTGTCACTGACAGTGTGAACTGGTACTGCCCTCTTAGAAATCAATTTGTACGTAGATAGAAGATATTATGCTATTATTTATAATGGTGGAGAAAAGATTAGCAACAAGATAAATGCCCAAAAGTAGAGACTAGGAAATTAAAATGGCAGTTGTAAAATTTGTATAGTTACATGGGCAGTGCTAGGATATATGAATAATTATTAACGTATCAAGTTAATAGATTCAATTCTGAATGTAAAATTACATCTGTAGTAAGTGGGATATATTTTAGGGTATCTCCAAGTATAGTGGAAAGAACATTTGAGTTAGAAATATGTGGGCTAATAAATAAGCCAATAATGCATTGATCATGTGTGCATGATCATAGGCACTAATGTAGCCTCCTGAGCCTAGGTTCTGCATTAGTGGTATACATACCATAATCATACCTAGAGACTTGGAGTGCAACTTAAGGGAGATTATGCCTATAAAGCATTCAGCCCCTGGACCTAATGCCATGCTGGCCCCATCCCCGTGCACTCTGAGCCGGGCCACCGAGTGCCGGTGTGGTGGTGCACACCTGTAATCCCACACTGGGGATGCTGAAAACAGGAGGATCACTGAGTCTGAGCTGCGTAGTGAGACCCTGTACCAAATACATTAAAAAAAATAATAATGATAGGGCCAGCAAGCACAGGGTCCTGAGTTCAGTCCCTGGTACCACAAAAAATAATAATGATAATAATGATAAAAAATAAAGCAGCATGATTCCTGAAACAAAAGAAGTTAGCCAATAAGTGTCAGCAATAATAATTAATATAATCACATATGGTCATTAATACTATATGAAAAAAGTTACACAGTATATACCAAAATTAGGATTATATTGGGATTGTGGCAAGTTTTTTCTAAAGTGTTACAATTAAAACCACCATAGACTGAGTATGGTGACATGTGCCTGTAATCCTGTTTCTTAGAAGACTGAACACAGGCTACAAGTCCGATTTACGTAGTGAGACCTGTAGACCCTATAGACCCTGTACTAAAATACAAAAAAAAGGATTGAAAACAGCACATGATGGTTTTCACCAGTACGTCTGAACCCACCCGTTAGTCTGGCCCTCACTGCAGGGCCCTTTCTAGTTTTTCCACCTGCGCTCCATTATTTGTGCCCACACAGCACAGATCCAGAGTGCTTTCTTCCCGTGAAGGCTCTATTCCCCGCAGGGTGTTATGAGTAAGACAGAGAACAGTATTATTCTGCAGATAAAACCTCACCTGATGCATTTGATCTAGATTGGTACAGGTTTTATTTTACTTCCGTAGATCTTATCAACGGTGTTTAGTTTTCAAAAGAAATCAGTGTTTCCATTGTACTTAACATAGGTTTATTACAACTCACAAATGAAAATTCAGAATTACATTTATCTTGTTCTTAAACAAGTCAGCCATTGTTAAGTGGTTGTCCTATCCCTTTCCTGTGTTTATTTTAAGGATAGAGAAGCTCTGGCTTATTGTAAATTACATTTTACAGTGTAATTGACCTGGACTTGAGCTGTAGAGGAAGCATTATCCCTGTTACTTCAAATACAGAGATCAATGTAGAGGATATGAGATTTCACTAGGTTCATAAGTCATTTCCTAAAATTCATCTAAATCAAAACAGGAGAGCCAGGATTACTTAGTTTTATAGTATATGGGATATTTCAACCCTTACCCAATCCTGCCATGTTAAATTTTTGAAGTATACTTTTGAGGGTTTTAAAAAAATTATTAATGTGCATTGTTCTTCATAGCTTATATGTCTACTTAACAATATTGTAATTGGATACAGTGGCACACACCTACAATCGTAGTTATTAAGGAGATTAGGGCAAGAGAGTTCAAAGGTCAAGGCCAGCCTGCGCAATTTAGCAAGAACCTGTCACAAAATAATAAAAAGTAGGACTGGGATAAGGCTCAGTGCAGAGACCCTTGTCTCAATCCCCAATACTCCCAAAAAAGAAAAAGTATTTTAAGATAAATATTAATGCATAGCTGGCAACTAGCTGAATTATATTTTCCTGAATTATAAAGTGGTGGCTTTGAGAGTGAAAGGAAAGGTGGTCAGCATTCTGACCGGGCCTCTGGTGATGTGGATGTTCATGTTTCCCTTAGAGTACGAGAAGCAAACTAAAGACCTCAGCTCTCAGTCTTTGCTCATTGGTGGAAGAAGGCAGAATAAGCTTCTCCTTGGGCAGGGGATTATTAATTTAGCTTATTTCAGTCAGAGTTACCGATAGTGTTGGCCAGCTTTCCTGCCACGTCTAACAAAATACCTTACGGGAGGAAGGTTTATTTTGCCTACTGGTTCTGGAAATCAAACAGCCACATTGCTCCAGGCTGTTGTCCAGAGTGGCACACCATGGAAGACACATGTGATGGAGAAAACCACTTGCGTCATGAGATGAGAAGAAAAAGAAAAGGAAGGATGGCCAGTCACAGTCTCCTTCCAGGGCAGGCCTCTGGTGTCCTCCTAATAGGCCCCACCCTGTGAAGGTTCCACCACCTCCCCGTGGTGTCACCCCGAAGACCAAGCCTGTACACGTGGACCTTTGGAAGACATTAAGCATCCAAACTACACTATTTAAAAAAATCTTGAAATAGTTGCAGACAGTAAGCAGGTGTATTCCCTACAGCTTTAAATTATTCTAGCTTTACTCTAGATCAAAGACAAAAAAGAGTATCAAAAAAAAGTGTATACACACTTGAGGAGCTCACCCTACTCAGAAGTGTCAGGAGGCTCATGGCCACCACTTTGAGCACCTCTTGTCATTATAGAGGGCAAAGGTGGCTTTGCCTTATGATCTCAATAAATTTAGTATTAGGATATTTATACAAAATAAATATTTGTACTTAACCATGCTGGTGTAGTAGTCCGGTAGTCCCAGCACTCAGGAGGCAGAAACAGGAGAATCATGAGTTCAGGGCCACGTCTGGCCTACAAAGTGAGTTTAAGGCTACCCTGAACTTCATAATGAGACTCTTTCTCAAAACACAAGAACAGAATTTTTATGAGTAGATGTAGCTCACTAGTAGGGCACTTGCTAATGTGCACAAGTTCAGTCTGTAGTACTACCAAAACAATTATGATTTAAAATATATATACATTGGGCTGTGGAGATAGTCTTAAGTGCCTGCCTGGGAAGCACGAGGACCAGAGATCAGTCCCCAGAACCACATGCCATGTCAGCCACCGAAACCAGCATGGTGGTGCGTGCCTGTAATCCCACTGCTGCAGAGGCTGACAGGAGGACACTGTAAGTCCAAGCTGTGTAGCAAGACCCTGTACCAAATAAAAGATATTTTAAAAATGTTTAAGTAAAATTATAAATAAAACAAAAATACATGTTTATACAACTTTTTCTTTACCTGATGTTTGCATTTCTATATATTGTTGTAATCCAAAAATGAAACAACTGGGAGTCAAGTCAAAGAAAAAAGAAGCGCTTTATTTTAGCTGGTACCCAGCGGCAGTCACCCTAGTCCGAGAACAAAGGGGCGCCTGGAGTTACAGGGCGAAGGGTATTTAAGCTTGAAGACCACAAGCTGATGTAGAGGAGGTAAAACAATACAGTTTACATTTGTCCTTTTAAGGTAAGATAAAGCAAGTTTCTTGAACTCAGTTGAACCGGACATCATTAGAGTAGGGGGTTTTACAACAGGCACTAACAGGAGGGTTTTAGGACAGGCATTTCTCGATACCTAGTAACATTCTATGGTTTTTTGCAGAAAACGGACCGGTCAATTCAGGAACAGCATAAGGGGGAAAGGGGAGCGGCGCGTACAGAACAGCAAGACTGCGCATCTTGAAATGGAGTTTACGTAAATTTTACAAATTGAATTTGGTTGAGCCAGGTTACAACATGTATTTGTGTTTTGCGCTTACACATCTCAACAGAAAGTCACTGTGCTAATCCTGTTATAAAAGCCAGTTAGTAGGTTCTCTAAATCTTTATTTTGCTAGGTGAAAACTAGTTTTCAGAGAATTTCTGTGTAGACTTTCTTTAGTATAGATCCTAGGTTGCCTTAACTTCCCAAATTTAATCTATTTCCACTCCGTGGAACACTGTATCACTTTAACTTTGAAATCTTGATTAGAAAAATGTAAAATCTGAATGAAAAGTAAATTTGGTCTTACTGAGTTTAGTTTAGGAATCTTTAAAAAATCATTTACTAGAACTTAGAATTTTAGTCATTTATATAGTGAATGAAAAATTCACTACAGGAATTAAAGCTACTTTTAATTTATATGTTGGTGGGCCCCAGCACATTGTCTTGTACCCACAACTTTGTCCGTAGCTGATGCTAATAGCTGATGCTCTGAACTTCCTCTAATGCACGTGTATCTAGCCAAATCCGTATTCATTATGCGTTGTTATTGTTTATTATGTAGAGAGGGTACAAGGAAAACAAATTCTCATTCTCTCAGAAGTTCTTTGCTGGATCAAATCTATTCAGCAGATAAGGTAGTTATTCATAAATTAGAAAAAACAGTCGGGAGCCTTTTCTTTATTATGACTACTTTCTTTCATAGAGCAGGATGCGCCTCCACTCAGCAAGGCTGGACAGGATGTGGTTTTGCATCTGCCCACGGATGAGGGGATTTTGGACGGCCGTGAAAGCTCAGATGACCACGCCATCATCCAATATGAGTGGACATTGCTACAAGGTGACCCATCAGTGAACATGAAGGTAATTCAGGTCACGCTTCCAGCTTGCGGGAAGCGGTCTTTGTAACACCTTTCCCCTTGGATTCCTAAGATGCCTGTGAGCCTGGGAGAGGCATAAAGCAGAGAAAGTATAAAATTGATTGTCCCAAAACTGAGACAGTGGGGCCTGCCAGGGAGCTCAGTGAACTAAAGCACCTGCTTAGGCAGAGGGCAACAGCTGGATTCAGACCCAGGCCCCCAGCATGCTGGCCCCGCCCCCGGAACATGCTGATCTGGAGATTGAGACTGGGTGTGGTGGCATGTGCCTGTAATCCCAGCACTTGGGAGGCTGAAAACAGAGAATACACCCCGAGGCCATAATAATAAATTGAGCTGTAAATAACAACTTCTTCATATAACTCACTATTGTTGTGGAATGCTGGACTGTGTTGGACTGTGTCATTGAGTTCAGGCACCTAAATTAGTTGAATGACAATGGAGTGCCCATCTTTGACAGGTGTAGACAAAAGAAGGGGTATAGAAAGGAAGAATCATGATGTGTGTGTATGGACAGTACAATTGGGATAGATAACGCCATGCTTCTACATAATTCTATGAGAGGCAAGATTTGCACTAATGGTGGTTGGACAGGATATTATGTCAGCTTCTAGTACTATGGACAACCACTAGGAAAATAACTAGGTAGAAACTATTAATTATTGAATCTTTGATGTAATTCAGGTATAAAAAATAAGATATGCAAACAGCTACACTCTCTTAATTTACTGATAAGAGACATCTGCTATAATAATGTCTGTAAGTATAATATCATGTATGCACCTTCTATGATACCAAAACATTATGAAAACAGTTTGCAATCTATTAATTTATCAAATCCATCTTATCAAGGTATCTTAAAACTGTCTCATTGATATTTGTACTTCAATAAAATAAAAAATTAAAAAAAAAAGATGCAGGTAGAAAATTTTGAAAAATGTGCAGGACAATAAAGCACACCATGAAATGATCCAGATAGTGGATGGGTAGGCCTGCTCGCCACCACTGTGCTAAGAAGTGCAGCAAGGTGGCACAGTGTCCCCTGCCAGGCTCACGTGGGTGCAGCTGGACTTGCTTCTGATGGGAGTGAACCATTTGTACGGGGGTCACCTACGCATAGTGGGTGTCCAATCCTAAGGCAATTCAGGACTTGCTCTAGACAGGACTTGCTCTAGAGATTTCCTAATTTAGGCACATTTGTCCAGACCACTCTAAATCAGGTGTGGTAGTGCTCGCCTATAATCCCAGCCCAGCAAAGTCTGAGACAGGAGGGTTACCATGAGTTCGAGGCCACCCCCAGCCAACTTGTGAGTTCAGCAGGAGGGTTACCATGAGTTCGAGGCCACCCCCAGCCAACTTGTGAGTTCAAGGCCAGTCTGGACTACACAGTGGGACCTGGCCTCAAAAATACAAATACAAAAGCAAACCACAAAAGCTAGAAGAAGAGGAGGTAGTAAAACACCAATTTATACTCTAGTGAGACTAATGAAAAAAGTCTCCAGTCCTGCCACAATGATTTAAGTATGTTGATTTACGCAGTGACTACAGAGTCTTAGAACTGAATCCTTGTTCAGCATTTTGCTCCACCTCTCATGCAAATAGGAGCCCCTTCTACAGCAAGCCTTCCATGAGCTGTCTGTGCTCTGCCTGACTTTTCTGTGAACAAGAGCTCACTGCCATACGTCGTGTCCTAGGACATTGTTAATCAGCTCTGATTATTAGGCAAACACACTGTACCTCCTCCTTCTGTGCTCGATGCTGGGTCCTTCCTTTGGAAAAACACTGAAAACATCTTTTTATTCCGCACAAGAGATTTTGAGTTGATTTTTAGGACATATGTCATCCAGTCTTGTCTGGATATTTTAGATTAGTTTATACTTTTCTGAAGATCAAATCCCATATTTATGATTCGGTTCTTTCTGACACAGTGTTACCCCTTGGATCCAGACATTGTCCCCACTTCTATTAATGAGACTTAATTTACATGAACAGTTTTAGAGGCCACGCCGCACAAAAGACTCACGCTGAGGCGTCTTGGCAGGATTACCTACAGCCTGCTTCATTTTGTTCCATAACTGCTGTCATGGAAATGGCGTCCCTTCTCCTGGGTAAATGTGCTTGATTAAACCTTCATACGGAACCTTCTTTTTACTGCTCTACATCTCAGCATTTTGGTTTTTATCTACAACAGAAATGATTTTGAACTTTGAGTGTCATCTCACATTTATTACCCTTCTATGCATTGCATCAGCTGCAAGATTGATTAATCTTAATTGCAGTTTTGAAGTTTGAGGTTGATTCAGATGGACAAGCTAGGGATCACAGCGTGAGAGCGCCCCTCAGGAGGCACTCTACCTGTTACTTGGCGCTTCTTGGAGATACTCATTCAAGCAGCGCCTCTATCATCTTCCAGCTCTTTATACTTGTTACTAAAAGCTTTATTCTATGAGCATTAAATGCATAAGTGAGTACTGAGTAGAAGTAGTACTAATAGTTGCATATTTAATTTTTTAGAGGTATTCATAAAAGGATGTTGAAATTAGGGCTTTTGTTTTGTTGTTGTTTTGCGGTACTGGAGATTGAACTCAGGACCTTGCTCTTGCCAGGCAAGTAAGTGTTTATTGTACTGAGCTATCTCTCCAGCCCTTTTTAAGTTTTTTTTTTTTTTTTTTTTTCAGTACTGGGGATTGAACTCAGGACCTTCTGCTTGCCAGGCAAGTGCTATTCTACTGAGCTATACCAGTCCCTTGTTTTGTTTTTTGGGTTTTTTTGATATTAAAAATCAAACTCATGACCTTGCTCTCTCCAGGCAAGAGCTTGTGCCGCTGGGCTATCTCCCCAGCCCAAATTAGATATTTTTCATAGCATTTTAGAACAAACTCCTGTACTGTTAAGAGGGAAACTGAACTGATTCCCTAGCCTGGTGTACCGCAGTGATGGCAGACAGATGTGAAGGTGAAAAGTTTTCACCAAGTGATAGAGCCAGCATTACGGCAGCCATCTGCTACCAAATCGTGACTCTCTTAAAATGATGTACATTCACGAATGACCTCAAAAGCCAGCACTTATCCTCATATGACCTCATCATAATCAATACTGTTGCTAAATATCAGTCAACTTAAAGTCTAGCTGTTACCCTCAGAGCAACATCATATGTAAGTATAGCCCCATTTTGTGAATTAAAATTGTCAAGAAAAATTTTTAAAGGCTTTGAGATGGGCTAAAGAATTGCAGAATATGTACATGTCTTTTCTCCTTCTTTCATTTCATTTCATTTCATTTTCTACCTTCCTTCCTTCCTTCCTACCTCCTACCTACCCACCTACCTACCCACCTACCTGCCTTCCTTCCTCTTACAGTCCTGGGAATTGAGTACAGCCCCCCTCCCCCCATACATGCTAGGCAAGTACTCTGTCACTGGATTTCATCATTGACCCTTTTTAAATTTTGCTTTATGGTGGGATATTTCTAGGTTGCCCAGGCTGGATCCCAACTTCTGGTACTCCTGCTTCAGCCTCCTGAGTAACCAGGATTACAGGTGTCCACCATCTTACCCACCTTTGAGTAGCTTTCAGTAG
>PVKA01002220.1:0-64619 GCA_004027165.1 Ctenomys sociabilis
TTTTTTTTTTTTTTTTTTTTTTTTTTTTTTTTTTTTTTTTTTTTTTTTTTTTGTCTTTTTGAGACAGGGTCTCACTATGCAGTTCAGGCTGGCCTTAAGCTCACTTTGTAGCTCAGGCTGGTCTCGAACTCACAACAATCCTCCTGCCTCAGCCTCCCGAGTGCTGGGATTACAGGCATGTGCCACCACGCCCGGCTTTCCTATTTGAGAAGCTGGATGGCTGAGCACTTCCTTTGGAGGAAAGAAGTCCTGACATGTTGTGAGGGGCATACACAGGGAGGTCTTTGACTAAGGCCACTTTGGATGTTTTTGGCACCAGAAGAGCCACAGTGGCCCCAGCTGTAAGGTAAGCAAGCCATCCCTCTGCTACGACATTTGATTTGGAGCTCAGACACCCTACGGGCTGCTGGGTGCCCCACCACCACCTTGTGCACTCACTAAGGCCGTACATACCCTTGCAGTACTGTGCCTTTTTTGTTTTTTGTTTTTTGTTTTACATATAGGCTGACGTGGTGTCCTGTCAGGAGGCTTGGGCCAGGGGCACTTAGAAGCACTGACTTAAGCTTCTGGGATGCAAAGTGGGGTCAGATCCCCAGGTTAAGGTGCAGATTTGCCTTTCGGTTTTCTTTACAAGCTGGTAACGTGGCTGTACAATCACATCACTTTCTTCTGCTATCAAAAGTGGAAACAGTCTGTAATTTGGGGGAATCCTCTTAGCAGTTTTAAGGTCTTGAGCTGTGAGAAGGAAATAGATTAAATTCTATATTGTTCGCTAGCCTTTGGTTTGTCTTGGCTATATTTAAGGGTACCACAGTGTGCATTGGTCCTAGAGACTCTGTAACCTCGTCTGCTAGAAAGTTCAGCAGAGCACAAGGGCCCCAGCTGGGAAGCTCTTCTGAGATGGCACAGAAGCAAAATGGTATGCCATCAACACCTTGCAGGTCTGCAACCTGGAAGAATTTGAAACCACCAAGTCGTGGAAAAACATTTGTCTAAAGAGATGAGGGCTGTCTCTGAACCCTTGAGGTGGCACAGAACCAGTCAGATGGGAGGCAGGAGTTGGAAAGAAACTGGGAATGTGGATGGAAAGCAATGCAAAAGAAGGCGCCTTTCACATTTAACAGCAAGAACCAACCAACATCTCTTCCTTTCTCTTCAAAGTTTTATTTTGGGGGCCAGGGATTTGGCTCAGTGGCTCAATGGCTCAGTGCCTACATGGCAAGGTAGAGAGCCTGTGTTTCATTCCCAATATCCCCCAACATAAACAAATAAATAGTTTTATTGTATTAGTACATGTTTGCAGTACATGCATTTTATAATCATCTTAAGGAATTGGTACTTATACATTCTATAGCTGGTTTCCCTTTTTTTTTTTTTTTTCAGTACCAGGGTTTGAACTCAGGACCTCGCACTTGCCAGGCAGGCACTCATGCTGCTGAGCTATATCGCCGGCCCTGGTTTCCTCTTTTAGCCCTCCCCTCACCCCAGCTTCCCTTACCCCTTTCTTTCTTTTTTGCTATTATTAGCCTTAGTTCATTCAGCCAACACCTCTAGTGATCTGAGATCAGAGTGCATGAGCTGGATGCCCCTGGCATGCAGGGGGTGGGGGGATGGATGGGGTCGGGTGCTACTGTTCCATTTACCACCTGAGAGTCTGTCAACCTCTACTGTCTGCTGGGGCTATGGACTCCCAAGGCTGGAGTGTGGCACAGGCAGTGACACAGTGTAAGTCAACCTTGTGCAAGTTGCCAACTCTAGGCAATATTCCTTTTTCAGCTTTAGTTCTTAGAAGACATTGTCTCTAGGGAAGAAAAATAGTGGGGCTTCTAAGCTGTGTCTGTACTGGCAACTCTTACTGCTCACCTAACATTATCTTTAGTTACCACACTTCAGGGTTTAGTTCTGTCCTCATGAGGAAAGGGCAACATACCTGACCTGAGTGCAAATATATCGTAGCATTTAAATAAGACATCGCTTCCCAGATGGGAAACTGGACTTTCAAGTCTGATCAGAAAAGAGTGGGAGAAGAGAAAGCCACCCCAGGGAGAGCCTGAGGGTCGTAAGACATCAGGACCACTCCTGGCGACTCCTGTCTCTGTGGAGTGACTGCGGGAAGGAGGCCAGGGCGGAGAAGGGCCAAGTCTAGTCCCCGCTCCCAGCAACAGGTAGGTCTCTTTTCCCTCTGTCGTCATGACTACGCAGGGCTCCTCCATGGAGATGACAGCGTGGCCAGAGGGAGAGGGTGAAGAGTGGCCCAAGATAAGATGGCCAGCCTGGTGCCTGGGACCTGCATTCTCAGGATCAGCCTGACTTGAAGTGGTCACCGTGGCACGCAGGTCATGGTGCAAGAGGCCGCTGGGTGTGATGGCTTTTATCATCATTCTTTTTAAGATGCCCTGGTTTGCCACAGCTGTAACAGGTGGACGTGGGGGTCAAACTGCTCTTGCAGGCCCAACAATCAGACTCAGAGTTTACTCTTTGTAAGGGCACAGCAAGGTGGCTGCTTCCTCTTGGTCTCTTTTCTCTTCTTGGCCTCTGCAGTGTCCATTATAAAAGCCCAAGGTAGCAACTCTCACCAGAGCACTGAGTGAGCTGGCTGGAGTAAGAGCCATCTTTGCAGCTTTTCCCTGATGTCTGAAGTTGCCTGGGTAATGAAACTGTCTGTAAGAATAATGCATCCTGCTACTGAATCTGGGGACAAAGACACACACCTTAAGAAAGCCTCTTGAGAATGACCTGAAAGGCAGAGCCGTTTTCCCTGATTAACAGCTGAAGACCTAGAACTATTGAAGGTCTTGGTTTTTGTTCTTCTTAGGCCTTCAAGGACACAAGTTTGGAGATGTTTTCGACTTCAATCTCCCATCTGGTTGGTAGGTCAGTAGGGGTCATGGGTGGGGCTGCTTGGACCCCAGTAGGAGCCAGAGCTTCCCTTGCTTACCTCTCTTCTGGTCCTCTGAAATTATTAATACTATTTCATCTCCAAATGTAACAGCAGCCTTTAATGCTGCTTGGTTTTTACTGAGTTTCAATGCTTGACTTAAAAGCAGCATTATAGCCAGGGATATTGCTCAGTGACACAGGGCCTGCCTGGCAAGAGCAAGCACCTGAGTTCAGTTCCTGGTAGCAAAAAAATAAATAAATAAAAATTTAAAAATAAGAAATGCAAAATTACATCTTTCCAATCCAGTATAAAGATCTGAGTAAGTCCCCTTGAGACCTCAGTGTACTTACTAGGATTATCTGAAAACTTTCCCAGATCTTATTTGATCTGAGGTCATCGAGGGGCAAAGGTCACATAGATACGAGAAGAACCCAGTTCTCCCCCAGCCCCCTGGGAAGCTGCACTGAAATCAGATGGAGGTGGATATTGTCCAGGAGAGGTTTTAGTTAGTAGTGGCTTAGAAGTCTCACCCCTGCCGGCATGGTGCTGCACACCTGTAATCCCACCAGTGGGGAGGCCGAGCCAGCCTTAATCACATAGAGAGACCCTGTGTGAAATAAATAATAAAGCAAGGGGCTGGGGAGATGGCTCAGTAGAATAAGCGCTTGCCTGGCAAGCACAAGGGTCTGAGTTCAATCTCTGGTTTCTCCAAAATAATAATAATAATAATAATAATAATAATAATAATAATAACATAATGGAGGACTGGGGAGAGGAACTTTCGGCTCAGTAGTGGAAGATGAATCAGACTGAAGCATCTGAGCGGTGGGGGCTCACATCTGCACTTAGGACATAAGCCTGGGTTCTCTTTTAAGGAGAAACAAAAACACAAACACAAAAAAGGGGTCTTCCCGGTACCAAATATATATATATATATATATATATATATATATATATATATATATAAAACAAAAAAAGTGGTCTGAACGCAGGGTGCCTCTCTGACCACTATTCCCCTCTCTTACAGAAAAGCCCCAGTTGCAAAATGGCATTAAGTCAATACTTTCCTTGGGCTTTACTTTCTCTCAGGGGGCACCCACATGCAGAAAAATGTTAAACAAATCCCAGTGTATAGGAATGCCTTATCTGTACCCTCTGACATGGAAGGAACAAAGGCATTTCTGGACAGGAGTGAGAGGATGGGCCCAGATGTTGCAGTCCCCAGCTGTGCATCTATGCACCGCTGGCCCCGTGGACCAGGTGGTGCGAATCACAGCCTATCTCAGGCTGCTGCTTATCTCTCTCCAGGGAGGCTTGCAGGCCTGGCCATCGTGTCTCCATCTTGCGGCCTGACCTTTACAAGTTTATCTCCTGCCACAGTTTTAACGTGTCTTATCTCCTGCACTGGCTCCTTCCAGGGCACTGTGCCTCTCCAGCTGCCTATAAATTTCTACCTAACTCTGATGCCTATGATACCAGTGCCCCCGTTCAGAACCTCTGTCTCTGCTCTGTGCTCCAGAGAGGTCAGGCTGAGCCCTGCCAGGTGTGGGTTGGTGGCTGCACTGTCTGCACAGCTTGCCAGAGCACCACACGTGATTTCTGGTGATCTCAGGGCTCTGCCACGGATGCCTTGAAATTCTTAGTTCTGGAACAAGGAGTCCTGAAATTTCAGTTTGGCTTTGAGGCTTCAACCCCTCACTTCTTACTGTGCCAGGGCAGATGCCGAGCTCTCCTAAAGCTAGTTATCTTGAGAGCAGGGTGGTCATTAGTTCAGGCATGTATTTTCTCTGCCACCTCTGATCTGCGTGCTAGCAAAGCACGTGAATACAATATTAGAGGGCCCACTGCCCTGGCCTTGGGAGTCCATTTGGGGGCCTCAGGCTGTCTTAGTGCAAGAGCAATTCCTAAGAATTAAGGGGCCAGGGAGATGGTTCAGTAGAATAAGGGCTTGCCTGGCAAGCATAACGGCCTGAGTTCAATCCCTGGTTACACAAAAAAAAAAAAAAAGAAAAGAAAAGAAAAAGAAAAATTAAGGTTTGTTTGGCTCAAGATTTTAAAGGCTGGGAAGCTCAAGATCCAGAGCTGGGTCTGTGAGACTCTTCCTGTTGGTGGGGACTCAGGAGTCCCAGGCAGGGCAAGCCCACGCAGTCCTACCCCCCCCCTTACAAAGTCAAGGACCCCGTAGATTAAAGTCCCACTTCACTGGCCTCATTTAACTTTAATTACCTCCCTAAGGATGCCTTGGACAAAGTAATGTTTTACCTTCTTAATAGTTTACAATGGGAATTGTATTATACTTCAATGTGAGTTTTAGTAGGGATATTCTTTTTTTTAGATACCAAGGGTTGAACTCAGGACCTTGCTCCTGCCAGGTGGGTGGGTGCTTATGCTGCTGAGCTATCTCCCTGGCCCTTTTAATTCTATTAAGGAAGAAAATAAAACAAAATTTTAAAGTAAGATCATCGGAGAGTAACAATGGTTAATATATTGCATGTCATCTTTGAATAAGTTACTTAGAATACAAGATACAGACTTTTAATGGTCTAAACAATGTTAGCACAAACCTTTCCTTTTGATGAACTTAGCGAAATTAGCAGTTAACTATTTTAATGGATAAAGAAAATCTGATGTTCCTGTACAATGGAGTACTGCCATCCCATGAAGAAAGACAGACTTGAGACATTCTCAGGGAAAAAGGCGTCTGTGCCTTGGCACTACAATGTTGAGTGAAACAAGTGAGATAAGCTTAAATATTGCATGGTTTCTCTTATATAAAAAATTTTAAAATATAGATAGATGATAGATAGATAGATGATAGATAGATAGATAGATAGATAGATAGAAGTAGGGAATTCTTTTATAGATGGATGGAGGAATAAGAGATAGAGAGAAGGGGCAGGAAGGAAAGATAAATGGAATGGAAAAAAAGAACTGAAGAAAAATGAAATAGAGTCCTTTCAAGTAGGCTGAATCCCAAGGGTGGAAGGAGCTGGGCAGGGTGTGGGCAGGGACTGAGAATGGGGGACTGGGCTGTGTTCTGCTCTGCTCCGCCTCCTGGGTAGATGTGCCGGGGCACCTTCCAATAAGCAAGTGAAATGAGAAGAGGAAAGCCGTGCCCTGAAGAACAGGGTGACCACGTGGGTCGCGGGCCCATCCCGCATGGGAGCCGCTGACGGCTGGACTGCCCTGGAGCCCGCCTGGCGGGCACGGCAACGCGAGGGAGGGCGATGCGGGTCGCCCTCACACCTGCTCGGCTTGTGCAACTTCCCTCCTAAATCTCTGTTCTACACTTTTCTTTTGTGGATGTCTTTAGAAACACCTCTGGCTGTGCGGAAATGAGGTGTGAGATAAATATTAAAATGCGTGTTTCGGTCGATGGTAATTTTGTGGCAGCTCTGAGGAGTAAGAGTTGAACTGCTTTGCGGAGCCTTGAAAGCAGGACCACCGCAGAGGGGTGTGGGGTGAGCGGGAGGCAGAGGGTCTTTCCCCTAGGCTGCGTGATGACGCAACGCCCGGCCCCAACTCCCAGCCCAGAACACTCACAGGCCTGCTTTTTTTTTTCTTTCTTTTCTTTTTTTTTTTTTTTTTTTTTTTTTTATGAGAGGCAATTAAACGCGCTTTGAAATATTTGCAACCTCCCTAAGATTTTGCTGAATTGACTTCATCGTAGCTGGAACTGAAACTCCAGCTGAAGCTCGTTTTATGATCCGACCAGCCGGCACTTGTCAGAGCGACAGCAGCCCTGTCCCCAGGAATGGGAGGAACCACGCCAGACGCCAGGGAAAGGCAGGAGTGTGAGAAGGGAGGCAGGAGCCCCGAGAGCGGTCGGGGGGGCCTTGTTCGACATCGTGGGGCTCTGGGTCAAGTCCCAGGCTTGGCCCGGGCATAAATGGGGCAGGGCACAGAGAGCTTTCCACGAGTCTGCAGAGAAAATAAGAACACGGCGTCCCGGGGAGCACTCGCACTGTGCAGCAGAGGGAGGACATTTGCTACCCCTGGATCAAGGGACCTTGCCTTAGCTCTGTTCCCAAGGCTTTTCAAACCCCTTCCTTCCATGTATGGCTGCCTCCTCAAAAGCGCAAGGCCTACTTGGCCTCACACTGCTTTGCAGGGGAAGGATTACCAGGTGTAGCCGCAGCCTCTCCCTGTGTCACGAGAGCACCTTTCCTTTCAGAAGATCTCTCTCATCCCTGAGAATAGTAGTCAGGAGTCAGCCTCAGCGCCACAAGGCCTGTGCCCTTTGCGTAGAGGTGGCAGCCTGGCACAGGGGAGGAGAATGCGCCCGGAGCCACCTCAGCTCCCTGGGAGCTAAGCTGGGCGTGGGACCTGCTGGAGGCCTTGGCTCACACTGCGTTGTTTCGCTGGCAGTGGAATCTGGTGTGTGGCGATGACTGGAAGACGCCCCTCACGGCCTCCCTGTTCTTCGTAGGCGTGCTCTTCGGCTCCTTCGTGTCCGGACAGCTATCAGACAGGTAAGGATGCTAGAGGAGAAAAGTAGGGCCGGTTCCCTGTGTATCTAGGGGTTGGCTTGAATTAGGATGTTTCTCCCCCCGGAGAAGGGGAAGACCCTCAGGCTACCAAGTCAGTGACCGGAGGAGCCTTGTCCCCAGCACTCCCCACCTGTGCCACTCACGCCATCTCCCAGCCTGTGCTTCCAGGGCTTTGACTACAGTAGGCAGGAGGCCACCATCCGCACTAGGAAGTTAAGTCTTCCAAACCTGTTTTCAGAACACAATGCTGCCATCACCCCTCTCCATCTGACTCCCAAAAGTTATATGGGGACAGGTAGTGGATGACGTATGATCCATCCCTCAACAGAATCAGGCCAGAGAGTCAGCACTGACTGGGACTCCCTGGGTCCGGACTTTGGGACCTGGCTGGGTGCTGGGACCACAGAGCTGACCCGGGCTGGATCTAGATATCCTGGAGCTCACCAGCTGGAGTAGACAGCATCGCAACCCAGAGCATGTGTTCCACCAGCCCAAAGGTCGGATGGTGACCACAGCAGAGCTGGCGGTTACAAATGGTGGTGTTAGGGGAGACTTTCTGGAGGAATGATTGTTCTACTGTCAGCTTCAAAGCCCAACGGGGCCTCCAACAGATGGCCTGGTCTCTGAATGTTTCAAACTGAGGAGGAGGCTGTCTCGTTCTCACGGCACTCTATCCTACACATTGGTCACTACCAGAATGTGAAACTAACACTGCAGTGTCACCAACAGGCATGGCCGGAATCTCCATCTACCCACAGAGTCCTATTCAGTTCATGGGAGAAACTTACAATCCTAGCGTTCGGCCTGCACCCCAGACTCTTGGGAAGTTGAGTGTTGGTCATTGTGTCAGTGTTCCCTGACTTAAAAGTGGAGTTATGTCCTGATGAGCTGGAACTATCCCAAGTTGGAAACACTTGTGTGAATGTGACAGCTCACGGTACAGGAAACTGTACTGGTGGTTGGTTACAGGGCGACAGGGAGCTGTAGCTCACTGCCATTGTGCAGCATTGGAAGAGAGTTTATCCCTGGGCCAGGAAAAGATCAGAACTCAAAATTCAAAGCAGGGTTTCTACTGAACACACATCACTTCTGCAGCACTATAAAATGTTTGTGAATCCTAAGTCAAATCACTGTTAAATCCGGTACTGTCTGAATCTTTTAAGCTTTCTGGGTGAGTCTGAGTGCTGCCAAGTTTAGAAAAAAACCCTGCCACTGTGCCACTCTTGGTTCTGGACTTATAGAATTCCCGTGTAAGACATATTTACAGCTGTGCAGTATCCACGTCCTGGCAATGTGGTGGCAACATCTACCTGTGGCTCCTTCTACAGAGCAGATCTCCACGTGGCCCTTGCACATGGCCCTCTGTGCTTTTGCAAACTGGGGCCTTCTCGCCAGGCTTAGGCTCTCCAAAGACTGTCCTGGGGGAAGAGCACCAGAGGCCTCACGGGGAGGAAGTTGGTAGAGTGCAATGGAAACAACTCTTCCTCGGCCCAAGAAGAGACAACATTGTCGTGACTTCCTGGCTCAGAGCTTGCAGCACACCCTGTGTTAGTCACTTTCCTGCCCCGGGACACAATACCCAGTACCCCCAGGTTAAAAGAGGAGAAATTTATTTGACTCATAGTTTCCAGAGGGTTCAGTCCAAACTTGGCTGGCTCCAAGGGCAGGAATGTCATGGAGCAAGGGTATTGCAGAGGTGAGCTGCTCAACCATTACAACCAGAAAGGAGAGAGGAAGACCCAAACCAAGAATAACCCTTCCGGCCGCACCTCTGGTGCCTGCCTCCGGTCAGACATCGTGTCCTAGTAGTGCAGCCACTGAGTAGCCCCTCATGACAGACTTTGGGGGGACATTTTAGATCTGAACTCTATAACATTCTATTCCAAGCCCCCCAAAGGTTCATGTCCATTTCCTTATAAAAATGCATTTAGTCTGTCTCCAAGAGCTGACAAAGTTTGATCAGTCCCAGTACCATTGAAAAGACCAAGTTCAAGATCTCCTCCAACACTCAAGGCAAACACCTAGGTGTGAATTCCTATAAAAATAAAAAAAGAAAGCTAAATATTTCCAGCATAAAATGGCATAAGCTAAAATTCCTATTCCAAAATGGAAGAATAAGGGAAAAGACAGAAATCTAGCCAAAGCAAAACCAACCCCAGCAAGGCCAGTGTTAAATCCTGTAGCACCATGTTCAGCCAGCCCCTGGGCTAGGCTGTGCTGACACATGCACTCCAAAGAGGTGCAGTGTCCTTGGCCCTTAGCATTGCCAGTCGCAGCTCTCACGGCCTTCCTCAGGTGGCCCTGCTCACTGTCTGTGACTTTCCTTAGCAGTCATACCATGTTCCTGCCATCTCCACCTTCCTGGGATCTCCAGGGCACTTCTGGTTTCACTGCCACAGCTTCTCAGGCTGCTCTCCCAGAGGGCACACCTGGGCCTCTTTCGGAAATCTCAGTGGAAATCTCCACGGCTTCATACCTCTTGTGTTCTGCACACCTGTAAGAGAAGCACCAGGCGGGTGACTGCAAGGTCTGAGGGCAGCGCCACAGGATCCGGGCTCATTCCGATCACAGCTGCAGAGGCAGCTGAGTGCCTGGATGGCTGAGCACTGTGAAAAGAATCCCAGCAAACCACATAAGCCTTCCTCAAGCAGGGGGCCCAGGACCTCTCTTTTCTTCTATAAACCAAAACTTTATAGTTTTACCTCCTAAAACCTGTGAAAGTGAGATCTTTCTAATTCCTGAGATGTCTACAAGTCATCTTTCCTACTGTACTCATGCAAAGTAACTGGGTTCTTTTAATGTTTATCCTTTTAGCAACTTCTCTTCATGGCCCCAGCTTTTCAGGTGCTTCTTTCAGATGAAGCTACAAACTTTTCACATGAGCACTGGCTTTTATTTTCACTGTAGATCTGCTTTAAAAGTAACCTTTAGAAGGGCTGAGATAGCTCAGTAGAATAAGTGCTTGCCTGGCAAGTGCAAGGGCCTGAGTTCAATCCCTGGTTCTGCAAAAAATAAAAATAAAAAAGCTCAGAGGATTAAAGTACCTGCAAGCAGGTGCAGGACCTGGGTTCGATCCCTGGGCCTACTGTGCCAACCCCGCCCCCAGGGCACACTGAGATAGCAGTTGAGACTGGGCGTGGTGGCACGCATGCCTGTAATCCCAGCTCTTGGGAGGCTATAAACAGGCGGATCACTACAAATCCAGTCTAGTAGTGAGACCCTGAATACCCTGTACCCCCTTCCCTAAAATACAGGGGGAAAAAAAGTAAACTTTAGGTAAGAAAGCTAAATATTTCAGCCACAGCCTGAAAGCAGAAATGCTCTGAAATTTCCTCAGTCAGATTAATTAAGCCATTGCCCTTACTCTCAATCTCCTACAAAGTCTCAGGATATGGACACAATGAAGACACATTTTCCACCAAAATGTAACACTCAATTGCCAGTGGAGTTGTCACTACAGAAGCCTCCTGCGCCTGGCCTTTATCCTCTGCATTCCATTAGCATCCTGACCTCCTGAGCTCCAACCAGATTCTCCTACCACGTGCTGACAGTGTCGCGGCTTCTCTACCTGGCACCTGAAGCCCTTTCCAAACACCTCCTGCAAACTTCCAAAGGCTTCTGAGCCACACGGTTACTATAGTCACAGCAATGGCCCCACCCTTGGTACCAAAAGCCCTCATGTTCCATCCCTGTCCATCCAGGGACATAAAGGACAGGTTGATTTGGGCTCAAGGCTTCAGTCTCTGGTCAGCTACCTCCAAGGCGGAAACGGCATGATGGAAGGACCCGATGAAGGAATGAGCCCTGAAAATACATGTACGAAGCACCTCACATCTATGCTGTAGACAAGGCCTGGCCTTAGGGTCAGCTTAGGGTCAGCTAAGGAGTCTGAAGATGATGTGACTTGGAAGGAAGCCACAGTCTTGAAGTTGCAGGCTACTGATACATTTTCTGTGCTATTCCCAGTGCTGTCTGCTCAAGCAGAACACGTACATTTCATAAACTATCTCTAAGACACCTCAAGGACACCTTTGTTCTCACTGATTATATAAGACAGAACACTCCTAAAATAAGCAGAGTGGTTATCAGCTCTCTCCTCGTGGGTTACAAGTCTTCTTTCATTGGAGATCAGCCCAGTGTCAACTGGGAAACTACATCTGGCAGAAGAAAGCGGTCCAACCCATGGCAGCCAGCAAGGCCCCCTCCGCCCCCAGGCATGAGAATACACCCTTCCAAGCCAGTGCCCCGCCCCACCCAGGCTCCGCCTCCCAACAGCTCATTCAGCTCCTGAATCGGCAATGGATGAATCTGCCCATAAGCACAGGGCCCCTCCCAAGCTCATAAACCATAACACACTCTGAGTTGCTGCCTTGCTGCAGCCTGCATGCCTCGGGTCTCATGTTGTATCATATTTCACAGGTTTGGGAGGAAGCGCATTCTCTTTGCAACCATGGCTGTGCAAACTGGCTTCAGCTTCCTGCAGATTTTCTCCATCAACTGGGAGATGTTCACCGTGCTGTTTGTCATCGTGGGCATGGGCCAGATCTCCAACTATGTGGTGGCCTTCATACTAGGTAGGCATGGCTTCTGAGCCACACAGTTACTGTAGTCACAGCAATGGCCCCACCCTTGGTACCAAAAGCCCCCTTAGTCATGTTCCATCCTTGTCTATCCAGGTACATAAAGGACAGGTTGATTTGGGCTCAAGGCTTCAGTCTCTGGTCCTTCCTTCAGCCTTGTGGAAGGCCAGGAAGGAAGGGGGTCACTGGGACATGCTTCCAAAGCTCAGTCAACCTTAAGTATATGTGTGTTGGGGTGGGAGCTGTAGCCGTGGGCTCCTCAGGGCAGGTTCTCCCAGGAGCCACTGCTGGGGTTGGCCGTGAAAGGAGACAAACATAGCCACATAATAGCTGATATCCATTCTTAGGAACACAGGGCTCGGGAGAAACACAGATGGGGGTATTTAGGGGAAGAACAGCCTTTCATCTGGGCTGTGAGCTTAGCAAGAAACTTAGGTCAGTGGGTGGGACTGCTACACAGGTGGAAAGCACCTTGCCAGACAGGAGGGATTAACGATAGTACAGATGTGGACGGATGTGGGTTTGCCCAAGTCAGCATCAACCTCAAGTAGATCAGCTCTGTGCAGGATCAGCCTCATTGTGTTGATGGTAGGCCTGCTGCTACCAGGCTGTGGCTAGGAGCACCAGGCTGCAGAAGGAGAGTCACCAGGGCCAGGGCTAGGAAGAGGTCCCAATGCCTTCTCCAGCTTTTCTGGGGTGGGAGGAAAGAAGGGAGTTATAGATGGGTTGGTCAGGGTCATCCAACATATTATGGACAAGTAAGAAGGGGGGGGGGAGATGAAGGACATAACAGATACCAACTCCTGTAGTTCTGCTGTGACATTCTCGGTGGCCTGGCACTACCCCAGTTTATATCTGCTGTCACTGTGTAATTTTGAGTAGCACCCCTTTAATTGGAATCTAATGATTCCTCTTGTTTCGAAAGTCTGCACCTGGCTGGGTGTCTCATTGCTTTAGTTTGATGGCTCATTGGCTTGGGAGATGCGGAGTTCTCTTAGTTGAAGACATGTACAACCTCTGTCAGATTGCCAAAATGGAATTTTTCAAGCTATATTCCTTCAATTATTTATGAAAGGTTATTTGCCTCTGGCCCAGTCTGAGTGTCTACTGAGGTGAAGAGGTGGGAGGATGCCGAAGCCACGGGATCCCAGCAGACAGCAGGCTTCAGTGGACTCCAGCAAGACGGTGCTGCTGTCCTTCCTGCAGGAGGGAGAGGGGACAAGATCTACTTTAAGTCATTTGTGTAGTGAGCACAGGGAGCTGCATGCCAAGGGTACTAGAAACTGGGGAGGGCCGGGGAGATGGCTCAGTGGAATAAGTGCTTCCCTGGCAGGTGCAAGGGCCTGAGTTCAATCCCCGGTTCCGCAAAATAAAATAAAATAAAATAAAATAAAATAAAATAAAATAAACTGGGGAGTAGATGCACTTGGGACGGAAATTGTGCCCTCCTAGCAGCTGGTGGCCCCGAGAATGCAGGGCTCTTGGGCTTAGCAATGGTTATTCGAATTTCTTTCTCTTTCTTTCTTCTTTCTTTCTTTCTTTCCTTTCTTTCTTTCAATGTTTTCGGTACAGGATCTCACTACACAGCTCGGACTCATACTGATCTTCCTGTTTTCAGCCTCCCCAGCGCTGGGACTCTGGGCATATGCCACACCTCTATCTGCGTGGCCGGCTCAGCGTGCCAGGGGGTGGGGCCAGCATGGCACGTGGTGCTGGGGATGGGACCCTGGTCCCTGCACTTGCCTAAGCAGGCGCTTAGTCCTCTGAGCTATCTCACAAGCCCATATTCGCATTTGTAAGTCTCCTGGGTCCTCCTTCCTAGCGGTGACCCTCTCTCTATCTGAAAAGCCCGCCTAGGTGTTCTTTTCTTGGGCCAGACCCATCGCAGAAACTGAACAGGGCCCCCACAGCCGGCCTGCATCTTAGGAGGACATGGGGACTGTTTGCAATGGGGGAAACTGGAGCAGCCATCAGGACCACGGTGGGGCGTGCCAGGCAGTGGCATCCCAGGTTCCCCCACCTCTGCACCACCCAGGACATGTCCAGGGCCTTGAGTCTCTCCTCAGGACGGATGAGGCAGGAAGAGCAGACCTGGGGGGCTCCTTCAGGACAATCTGCCCTGCAGGCCCTGGCACTCGCACCCAGCACCCCTGGCTCTCCACGGCGTGGTCCCACACAGGGCTGAGGAGTGTAAGAGGCTGAGGGTTGCCTGAGCCCAGACGCGCTGCGCTTGCTATCAGTGGCGGGAACGTGGGTGCACAGGGCGCCTGTCAGCTCCTGCCATGCCTGTTGCACCAGGCTCCTGGGGTCCTGGCATCTCTTGTTGTGTGGGGTTTCTGAGTCTCAAAGGCCGGGTGTCACTAAAGCCCCGCCTGCTCCAGTACAGCTGGACTCAGAAGTCGGGGCCTGGTGTGAAGGCAACAGCGCAGGGACCTGGCGGCTGTTGGCTTCCCCGCGGAGCAGGAGCGCCCTCTGCTGTTTCAGGGCCCTCTGGTGCTTCGGGAGCGCCCTCTGGTGTTTCAAGCCAAAGGTCAGGTTTTGAGTTATTCTGTCTAATCCACCTTTCCTTGGGCTGGGATGAAACAACTAGGTCTGATGTGACTTAAATAAACCAGTAGAGTCTTGCTAAGATCTTCTGTTTGCCCCAACTCCAGTGTTAGGAATTTTCCCATTAACTTAACCAGCTGGGCACTGTTTTACACCCTAAAGAGCTGCACATGTTCTTGGTATGGTGGCCGACACCTGTAATCCTAGCACTATAGGAGGCTGAGGCAGGAGGACTGCAAGTTGGAACCCTGCCTGAGCAACTAGGCAACTTAGCAACTTGGCAAGAGCCAATCTCAAAATAAAAAAAAGGAAAGGAATGGGTTCAGACCCCAGGACTAAACACAGTAAGAAACAAATCCTCTCCTAGTGCTGCTTTAAAAATAAATAAATAAATAAATAATCCTCAAACTGTGAGACTTACAGGATCCTAGAAAAGGCATGGAAAAACCACTGCTGTCCAAAACAGTAGAACGTAGCTACACCTGCAGGGGCGGGCCTGCAAGCAGGAAGTAAGGATTAGGACCGAGGATTCTGATGTGCCCACACCCAACTCTAGCACGGTCTCCCAGTGTTTCCCAGAAACAACACCCCGAGCCCGCTGCCAGCTTACTGGGTGGAGTGCCCACGGCGTCCCCTGTGCTATAGCTCAGTGTGTATGTGTCTCCTGCGTGGACTGTCAGCAGCCTCCTCCCCTCAGCCTTCCATGTGACAGTTCCTTGCATGCAGTTCGTCTCGCTACACATCACGGACTCTTTTTTTGCGGGGGGGGGCTGGCTCAGCCCACCCGGGGGGGGGGTGCTGGCACGGCATGTGGTGCTGGGGATCGAACCGCGGTCCCTGAGAGCTTGCCTAAGCTTGCCAAAGCAGGCGCTTTAGACCGCTGAGCTATCTTGCCAGCCCCTCAGGCAAGTTTTAGATTGAGCTATGTTAATTGTGCAGCTTTTATCAGCCACCTTTATACATAGTTGGAAGGGGTTTTTTTGTAAGATTTCATTTTTCTTGCAGTGCTGCCAGTGGAGGCCAAGGCCTTACGCATAGTAAGCAAGTACTGGACCATGAGCCCCAGATGCTTTGAAGTTGGAGTATAGTCCAGTTTTAATCACTCATGTAGGATGTCATAAGGAAATGCCAAGGCTGGGATGACTTCAGCAAGAAAAATGTATTCTCCACAGTTCTAGAGAATAAGTGAGACAGACAGCCTTGGGGCCAGGGCTGGGAGAGCTCTCCCTGCTGGGTGCACATGGCTGTGTCCTCCTGTGTGGTCACAAGGCCTCCTCTGTGCAGCTGTGAGCCCAGAAAAAAGTATATTTTCTCTCTCTCTGTGTCTCTCTCTCTCTCTGTGTCCCCCTGCCCCCCGAGCCTTTATTTTTCCATTTCTTTCCTTCCTTTCATCTAAGCTGTCCAGGCTGGGCTTGGCTTGCTGTCTGCCTGCCACAGCCTCTCAGAATGTGGGCATCATAGGCGTGTGCCACCATGCTCAGCGGGTATCTCTTTTTAGAAGAACACATCCGATTGAGGCCCCACTCTTAGGACCTTATTTAGCTCCTGGCAGTTACTAAGCCACTTTGGTCTGTGGGTTGCCGACCCTGGAAGGAGATGAGATCGTGCATTGCTGCTCTTTGGGCTGCCTTCCTTCACTCACTGTTCTTGAGAGTGAACTGTGTTGTAGCGTTCCATTGTGTGAATACAGCAATGCTGCCCATCTCTTCATTGATCAGGAGATGTCTGGGCTGTTTCCACTTTGGCTCTGTTGGGAATAATGTGAGCACTTCAATGGAAGTTTTTGGGTGGACGTAGTTTCAGTTCCTACATTCATCCTTTGAAGAACAGCCGGACTTCTTACAAAGCGATCAATTATATATTTGTGTTTTTCATTCTAGGCACAAGTTTTTACTTTTTTTTTTTTTTTTTTTTTTTTTACAAGTTTTTACTTTTGAAAACATTTTGCTTAATAGTTCCATAGCTTTTTGCATTCAAATTACAGGCTGCTTCAAAATCTTCAAGGAGGAAGTTGAGGTATATACATAAATGGGGTACAGAACTGGCCCTGTTTGCCTGGCAGTCTCCTAGGGAGGCTGGGCAAGCGGGGAGGACTCACTCCTGGGGGAGGGCGGTGTAGACAGTGTTGTGGGGCACAGGCAGAGACAGGACAAGCCCCTTTGGCCTAACATGCCCTGAGCAGAGCGCCTACTAATTTGATGAGATTTCCAAGTAGTTCCTAGGGATCAGAAGGGTTCCTCAGTTTTCCACTGGGACATCATACAGTACTTCTGTCATCGCCCTGCTGTCTCACACACTTCTACTGTTGCGCCCGGATGAAAGGCTAACCGAGTGCACTGCTAGGTGTTGGTATACAGGGGCTTCGTCCTTATAACTCAAGTCAGGCAGCCTGGACTCAGCATCTAGGAGCCGCGTGCCATCCATGCGCCTGCTGGGGCTCGCCTCTGAGCCATATCCTGGCAGCTGCTCTGCAGCTTTGTTGCTTGTGCTGGGGCCCACTGCAGCCTTTGGGTACCTATGGGCAGCTAAGTCCCCCACAAGGCATGTGCCTAGTGGCTCTTGGGACTGATGGCTGCAGAAAGGTCCTGATCTGCACAGAGGGGAGCCTGACCCTGAGTTAATCCATCTTGGAAGGAGGTGAGAGCTAGCAGGAAAATTCTAGAGCTGCATGGGCTCTCCCCCCAGCCCAGACATGCCCCTTTGGCTTAGATGTCAGAGTTTCATGCTCAGGAGATGCTCAGACCACGCCCCCCAGAGGTGGTCCTAGAGCAAAACTCTGAGGGCAAGAGGGAGGAGGACAGGGGCTCCCCACTTCGCAGAGGCAGGGGTGCCTCCTGTATCCATCTCACTGCCAGTTGAACTTACGGTGCTGTGGCAGCTGCAGGCCCCAAGGTCCACAGGGAGGGGGCTCCTCAAAGGGACTGGTTGAACTCCAGCCAGTGCAGTGACGAGCCAGGGAAGGGAGGACAAAATCGTCCCTTCTGAGCACTGGGCACAGCCTCGCCCATCTCCTGTCAAGTCTCCATGAGTATCTCAGTTCAAGGACCAGGGCTTTGCCCTGGGCGACTTTTGTTCTTGAAGACCACACCAGTATTCATAAGTCAAGCAGACAGGACCCAGATCCTGGCCATTCCCCTTATGATACGTTCATGTAATTGGCATTAGCTAATTAAGTCTCAGCTGAATCAGGGTACAATGGTAACAATAGTTCTTATAGGACTGTTTTTGAAGAGTTTATAGATACAACAGGTGTAAGCACTTAGCTACCACCCAGCTCAAAGTCCTTACACCAGAATAGTGCCAGCTGTGGTAGAGATGATGGCGACGATGTTTCAGGCAGTGTGACTGCCCTAGTCAGAGGGCAGAAGGTAGTGCTAATACGGACACCTCTGGGTTCGAACTGCTCATGTTATTCCACAACCAGGCAAAGAAGCAGACTGACGGGACTTCTTTCCCCATGGGTGCTCTGTACAGTCATAACCACTGTTCTCTGGCCTAAGACCCAAGCCTCACGTAGGCACTTATCCAGAGCTCAGCGGTGTGCCTCTGCTCCCTCGCCTCCTGTCATGGTTGTGAGGGATGAGGAGGCCCTGGCCTCTCGCCTCACCACTCCCCAAGATTCTTGCCTTTTCCCATGCATTTTTCTTTTCCTCTACTGTTTTCCTTGAAGATTTCTGCTTAGGAACATAGCACCCCTATTCATTTTCATATATTCATCAGAGCTCATGGATTTAGGAACCGGTCATGGTAGGCAAGGCATTCATAAAATAAGAAAAAAAAAAATCTGGAAATCACACTCGGGATCCCCCTAGAAGTCAGGTCTGGTTATGATTTATAGCTAGATGTCCCCCTAAAACCTGGTGGGGTCACCTGCAGGACTTTTGGGGAGTGATTGGATGATGGGGCCTCATAGCTGACTTGCAGTTAGGAATCCTGGTTGGGAGAGGTGGGTTACTGTGAGCATGACCCGGAAGGCTAGACCTGCCTTCCTGGGTCCTCCCATGACTGCCCACCATGCCCCTCCCCCATGCCCTTCTGCCTGGGAGCCAGCCGACTGCAGACTGAAACATGAGCTAAAGTAAACCTTTCTTCCCTTAAGTTCTGGATGTTGGGTATCAAGTCTCAGCAACTAGGGAAGTGCCTGAGACAGGCCCCACCTTGGAAACAAGTTTATAGACTGAAAAGCACACTGGGCAGTTGAGCCTGGTTCTGCATTACGGGAAGCAGAGGCACCTAGTGCTGGCCTCCTCTGTTGGCCAGGACTCTAAAGTGCTTGTTTAAAACAGAACCACTGAGGCAGGTGCCCCATTCAACTGAGAGGAACTGAGCAAGGGGGACAGGAACAGGGAAGCTGAAGTAGCAATATCGCTGCTTCTTTAGAGTTAATCTTAATCTGTGCCTGGGGCATATAAATATGATTAAGAGAATCTTCCATGAAAGCCAAGCTATGTGGCCTTTGAATTTATCTGTGTTGTATTTTCTGGGCTACTACTGCTGAGCAGTGCTCTCCCAAGGCCAGAGGACTCAGAGTGGATTCTGGGAAGGCCTAGAGCCCCATACCTGAAGGGGCTTGTTCACAGGAAGCCGTGAACCCCGAAGGGTGGCACGGTGTGGGAGAGCCAGTGCTGAGTGTCAGCCCATTATGGTGCTGGGCAGGGCAGGATCCCACAGCTGCCAGTGTGTCCTTTCCCAGACAGTGCCAGCCGCCTTGTGCCTTAGGCCTTTGTGCCTTCTGGGAAAACTCAGGAGTCCCCGGATGTGTGGCCGCTAGGGATAGTCACCAGCAGGGCGAGCAGAACAGCTCCTTCTTTCCCACCTAGGTTGGAGAGCACGGCTGGGGCAGATCTCCAGGCACAACACAGCTGTGGGGAAGTGAGCCCTGGCACTGGGGGCCAGCTCTGCGCCTCCGCGCTGGCTGGCTCCTGTGTATCAGGTCTCTGAACTTGGGGTGTGAAAGGGCGACCCACAGCTAGGAAACTGAGCTTCCTTTGTTTCTCGCCATGCCAGTGTCTGTTTACTTACAGTTAGACATGGGACAGGCTAACCGCACCCAGACCCACACAGCAGCTTGGAAGAGTCAGCCTCCCACGGCTAGGAAGCCTGTGTGGCCCCTGCTGGAGCTGCTTCTAGAAACGCAGCATTCTCAGAAGGGATTATCTCTTGCAGCTGGAGATGATGTTCCTGTGCAGTGAGATGGACTTTTAAAGAGCAGATCTAATCCAGGCACGAGGGTACACGCCTGTTTCCCACCATGCAGGTGGGCGTGTGAGGCTCACAAATTCAACTCCAGCCTTGCAGCTTAAACTGAAAGAAAAATAGGAGGCCCAGCAAGATAGCTCAGTGGACTAAGCGCCTGCATTAGGCAAGCTCATAGAAGTTCTTGAGCTCATGTAAGGTCAAGTTTGACCCCTAGTCCAGCGTGCTGCACCAGCCCTGCCCCCAGGCAAGCTGAGCCAGCAACTGCGTCTGGGCTTGCTGGCCTGACTAGAATTACACCGGTAATCCTAGTGCTGGGGAGGCTGAAAACAGGAGAATCACTGAGCCTAAGCTGTGTAGTGATACCCTGTACCAAGTAAATAAACGAAAGAAAGAAAAATAAAGCGGGGGCAGAGAGAGCTCAGCAGTCTAAGCATCTGCCTGGCAAGCACAAGGACCCCAGTTGAATTCCAGGTACCACAGGCCACCAAGACCAGGCATAGTGGTTCACGCTGTAATCCCAGCTCTGGGGAGGCTAAAACAGGAGGATCACTATGAATCTGAGCTGCGTAGTAAGACCCTGTACCAAATATATAAAAAAAAAAATTTTAATAAGAAAGAAATAAAGGACTAGTTCTATAACTAAATGCAAAGGTTCCGGGTTCAACCTGTGGAAGGGGGTGAGAGTATCACTTGACCTTACAGGTTCAAAACCCACCTAAGCAATATATCAAGACCCCCATCTCAAAAAAAGCAAATCTATGGTTCTTTTAAAAATTTCATGGAAACGCATCTCAGTCCCCTTTCTGCTCTCCCGCCCGCCGCCACAGCCCCTGCTCTGGGCCATGAAGTGCACACCTTTTACCCTTGTTAGGTGGCCTCAGTTTGAACTCCAACCTGCAGGTAATGATATGCAAAGCAAATATGAAGTGGGTTCCCATGCTAACACTCCTCCCTTGTTTTGAACAGGAGCAGAAATCCTTGGCAAGTCAGTTCGTATTATATTCTCCACGTTAGGAGTGTGCACATTTTTTGCACTGGGCTACATGCTGCTGCCCCTGTTTGCTTACTTCATCAGAGACTGGCGGATGCTGCTGCTGGCGCTGACTCTGCCCGGGGTCCTGTGCGTGCCTCTGTGGTGGTGAGTGCGCCGCCTTCCCCGTCAGCCCCTGGCTGTGCCCCGAGGCGCCCGGAGCCCGCAGTGGTGCTGACCTCAGTCTGAGCAAGCGCCCTCCGCTGCACCTTGCCAAAGCTGCCTCTGAAGCAGAAACGAGAGCAGCCTGCCTCCTGCTGGGCGGCCGCGCCTGGTGTGATTGTCCACTGTCCCACAAAACCCGGTTTTCAGGAACCCAGTCCCCCCCAGGCTCTCCAGGCTGTGTCTGGCTGCTCTTTGTGGCCACGGGCCCGTTTTCACTCTGCCCCCGTAACCAGGCACTTTTCTTTGTCTAGAAAATTTCTTTGTTGGAGCACAGTGCAGTAGGCTCTCTATGTCCACAGGTTCTGTGGGCACAGCCAAAAGAGGGTGGCAAAAAAAAATTAAATGTGGGCCTGGGAGATGGCTCAGTAGAATATGCGCTTCCCTGGCAAGTGCAAGGGGCCTGAGTTCAATCCCCAGTTCCACAAAAAAAAAAAAAAAAAAAAAAAATTAAAGTATATATACTGAATATGTAGACTTTTTCTTACAATATTCCCTCAGCAATACACTGTAACAACTGTTCACACAGCATTTACACTGTATTAGATTTTAAGGGTCTGGGAGTCTGCAAAGCATGTGTGAAAGCCCTCGGTTCAGTCCCCAGTACCCTCCTTCCAAAATACACCCCCTACCCACCCACGGAACCAGAGCACACAGAAGAGGAGAGGTACAGATTTCATGGAAATACCATGCAAGCTGTAGAAAGTGCCAGCTCAGGAGCTTCACATCAGCAGGGGGTCCTGGGACTAATTCCCCCCAAAATGCCGAGGACACGTAACTACCCACCACAGATAGTACCTAGGGTGTGCCTGTTTGTGTGCCTAACGCAAGAGGAAATTGCTTTTGCTTAAAAAGTTGTTGCAATGTTCTTTTCTGTCCTCCGACAGTCTTCCAACTCAAAATTTTATTGTTCTTTTTTCCACTCTTTTTTTTCCATTGGTGCTAGGGATCTATCTAACCTAGGGTCTCACACATATACCACAACCATTCTGCCCTTGAAGTACTCCTAGCCCCTCCGCTCAATCTTTACACCATGGCTATGGGAATAGTAAGGTTGAGGGATTCTACCCTCGGTCTTTTCCAACAGGGCTAACAGGAAGATTAGGTGTGAGAGCAGATTAGAAACAATGGAATGTGGTCCCTGCTGGACCCCTTGGCTCATTTGGGGGGACTTCCCATTGCTTTGACTTTTCACACTTAAACAAGGAGAAAAGGAAGAGGAAAGGATTTCTTCTACTGGCTCAGTTTTATTACATAAAAATGGATTCTTCTAGTGTATGATAAACTGCTTGAGTTATGCCTGCTTATGTAACTATAACTACATAATAAAAGTTTCTTTGATCACCTTTTAAATTTGTAGTTTAAGACTAGGCCTCCTGGGTGTCCTGTCACACCTGCCTGGAAAGCTAGCCAGTGGGTCCTTCATCTTGCTGCATGATCAGACAGCAGAAAGAGCTGGCAGGTGGCCCCCTTGGCCTTTCTGACCAAATGGCTCAGGTAGGACCACTCCAATAACTTATCCTCTTAAGGCCTTTAAGGTTCCCATGATTATCAGCATAAAGTCTTGGCATGTGGCTTGGGGCAGGGTAAAGGGAAAGAAAAAAAAAAAAAAATCCTCTATTTCCTGGTACAGGAGAGGTAGATCTTCAAAGATCGAATGTCACTCTGATTTATCTGGCACTTTCATCCTGGACCCAGTGTGAGGGTCACAAGAGCAAAGGTCATTGTCTCCACAACTCTGCCTCCAAGAAAGCCCCAGGCTTCCCAGAGCTGAGGGCTTGCAGGAATGAGAGTGGTCGCGTCACCCTCATCACACACCTGCTTCCTGCGTTCCACACCCTCCTTGCTAACTAAATGCACTAGAAAAGGCACTGGCGGTCAGACACGCTCCTGCGACTCCAGATTAGCCTGTTTTCTGCCTTTTTTGGATGAATGATTTTAATAATCTATGTTCCCTGGCTCTAGCTATCCTTTCAGCTTACTCAATCAGTAGTTTCAAAATATTTTATAATCCATTTTATCACACCATGGGTGGGAAGAGAGAAAGAAGGAGAGGGAGGCTGGGAGGGAGAGGGAGAGAATGAGTAACAGTTGAGCTATAAGGCCCCCACAGATAGCAGTACCCCATAATCCAGAGCGAGAACTGACTGCCCCCTCATCAGCCCCCAGAATTTCCAGCACAGAAGACCCGGCCATAAGCATGTCCTCCTCTGCCCTTGGGAGAGGGCTCTTTCTTTCCTGGCCCTTGGGCTGGCCCGTGAGTGTTCCCGGCTGTGAACGCACTGTACCCAGGAGAGACTGCCCCTGACAGAGGGCAGCTGAGGGTCAGCAATAATGAGCTGAACGTTCGTCCTGAGAGTTTGACAACAATCTTTTCATTTTCCTATAAAAATAAAACAGCTTGCCGGGCGTGGTGGCGCATGCCTGTAATCCCAGCACTCGGGAGGCTGAGGCAGGAGGATTGTTGTGAGTTCGAGACCAGCCTGAGCTACAAAGTGAGCTTGAGGCCAGCCTGAACTGCATAGTGAGACCCTGTCTCAAAAAGACAAAAAAAAATAAATAAATAAATAAAACAGCTTTCAGGCTGGGTAGGGAGATAGCCCAGCAGTCTAAGCACTTGCCGGGCAAGCACAAGGACCTGGAGTCCATCCCTGGTATCACATGCCATGCCGAGCCCATCCTTCGCTGTGCAGGCCACTGAAACCAGCCTGTAATCCCAGCACTGGGGAGGCTGGGATGGAGAATCACTATGAGTCCGAGATGTATAGCTAGACCTTGGACCAAATAAATAAATCTTTAAAACAATTGGGGCCAGGGAGATGGCTCAGTGGAATAAGCACTTCCCTGGCAAGCACAAGAGCCTGAGTTCAACCTCTGGTTCCACAAAAAATAAATATATCAGCCTTTTTATAAATGACTAGTCCTGGAAGGGACTTTTTTTTTTTTTTTTTTTTTTTTTTTTGGCAGAACAAGGAATTGAACTCAGACCTTTGCCCTTGCCAGGGAAGTGCTTATTCCACTGAGACATCTCCCCAGCCCTGTGAAGGGACCTTTCTTAAGCAAAGTTATCTCCCAGAGGGCTAAGCCAAGAGGGAGGGCGCCTGCTAAGCATGCAATCCACTGTCCTGCAAGACCCACCCCTCTTTACTCAAAAGACAGCCAGAAGCCACAGACCCATGTGTTCGACCTCATTGAGCACTCTGCTTTTGAAATGGTCCACAGACTTCAGATCATTTTATGTTATTTGGTACAGGGTCTCACTATGCAGTTCAGACTCATAGTGATCCTCCTGTCTCAGCTTCCCCAGTGCTGGGATTAAAGGCTGTACCACCACATCCAGTTTCAGTGCCAGCAGGGAATGCCCAGTGTTCCAGGGCCAGCAAGGCCTGCAGCACCAGAGAGCGAATTTGGGTCCTTGCACTTGCCAAGTAGGCACTTAGACTGCTGCACTATCTCCCCATCCCTTGAGATTTTGTGCACCAAGAAAATCAAGGCAATTTAAAAATAAGATCTCAGTGGCCCTGCATACAAAGGGATGAAAATGGAAGGAAAACCCCACACCCAGCCTCTGCACATGGCCTGGGACTTACTGCAGCCCGAAGTCACTTGCCAAGTCTTGGCCACAGGCGGGGCTATGGGTGGGGAAGAGGCCCTTTGTGTGAGTAGGGAGAGCTTAGCAACTTCTGGCTGAACCCACATTGGGAACCCTAGGCCAGGGATGGCCCCGAGAGCCTGCAGGAAGGAATTTATTTATTTATTTTTTTCTTTTTTTCTTTTTGTGGAACTGGAATTGAACTCAGGCCCTTGTGCTTGCCAGGCAAGTGCTTATTCTACTGAGCCATCTCCCCAGCCCCGGGAAAGAAATTTCTAAGCAAGACCTTGTTGGGGAAAGAGACAGCTCAGAAGTACAGGAAGCCTTGAGTACAATAGTGGCTATGTAGTAAGATTAATTCTGTACTTATTAATGCAATAACCACCAGCCACATGGGGCTATTCAAATTAATGAAAAGCAAATATAGTTATGTTTCCATTTCTTCAGTCATACTAATTATACGAGCTTAATAACCACATGTGGTTAGTGTGTGCTGTACTGGACAGTGCAGATTTGGGTACTGAAAAGTTTTATTAGACAGCTCAGTTCCAATTACTGAAGGTCAGTGGCCTAACACATCACAGTTCCTGCAGGGACCAGCTTGAGGGAATTTTCTGAAAAGTGCAGCCTAGGCACCTTTCCCGACCCACATCCTGGGAGGCTGGGGGTGCAGTCGCTGGCTGCCCACGTGATGCTCTGGGTTTGCTCTGAGCTAGTTGCCCCAGTGCAGCCTGGGGGCTATTGTAGGGAGGTTCTGTGTATGCTATTTGTGGTCAATTTTCTTTTCTTTTCTTTTCTTTTTTTTTTTTTTTTTTTTTTTTGCCTGACTCAGTTATTATTTATTTATTTACTTACTTACTTGGTACAGGGTCTCACTACCCAGCTCTGACTCGTAGTGATCCTCCTGTTTCAGCTTCCTCAGCTACAGGTGCGCGCTGCCATGCTCGGTTTTGGTGGTGAAACCAGCACAGGGCACCGGGGGAGGGGCCGGCGGAGCGCGTGGTACCTGGGGACCAAGCGGGGTCCTCGTGCTTGCCAGGCAGGCACTTAAGACCGCCGAGCTGCCTCCCCTGCCTTTTTTTGTTTTTGTTTTTGTTTTTACTTCCACAAAAATTCATTTTTATTTGTTTTTCTAGTGAATTTATATTTACATGGGCACTGATTAAAATTTATTGTATTCTTCCAAGTGTACAGGTAATTTTCTCTCTTTTTTTGCCAACATTCCTGAGCCATGTGAAAGGAGCTAAATACACCCACGCTTCACAGTGAGGCCTACGGTTCCTAAATGGGTTCTTAGATCCATCCTGAATTCAGACCTGAGAGCTGACAGAGTTTCTCCATCTGCCCACGGGTGTCTGAATTTCCTAATCCTTCGAGTTGTAGCACTATCCGATAGATAAGAAAAATTGTGCATGCAATAACATGAAGCTTAGAAATTACAGCACTCCAGCTCCCAGAAAAATTAAATACTCCTCCTTAGCCCGCAGCCCAGGGCCAGCACCCGTGTGCACTCCAGTCTGGAGCTTCAGCCTCTCCCTCCCGGCGCTGCCTGAGACCCTTCTGCTTCTACACTGTCTACACTGCTGCAGGAAGCTGCTCGCTGGCCCGCCTTCCTCCGCCTGTCCGTCTCTGTCTGCTCCCGCAGGTCCCATTTGTTCCTGTGGCCCAGCAGCAGCTAGCTGTTGACTGCGGCATTAAAAGTCAGTCAGCCTTTGCTCCCAGGTCCCTGCTGGAATCCGTGCCATGGGGGCTCAGAAGCAGATGCCACGAAATGGAGCCCTCAGCAGCCACTTCCTCCAACACATGTGTCCCTTTAGTCCTTTAATCCAGCCCAGCGTCATCCTTTACGTCTCAGCAAGATGAGGCTGTGTACCACTGAGTGATTGGTGTGTTTTGTCCGCTCTTCAAAAGTGAATCTTCCCACACTCATCCCATCTAGTGTGTATAAGGGAATGGTCTTGCCTCTGTCATGTTTCTCAGCGTTTCTCCTTGCCCTCTCCTCATTGTCCAATCCTCAAGTTCTCGCTTTCCTTTTAATTGTGTTATACATTTCTATTTGCAATTCTTCTTTTGAGTACTTATACTAGGGAGACTATATGATATTTGCCCATGTGAGTCTACTTTATTTCACTTATAGGTATGTCTTCAAATCCTCCACTTAAATATGAAGGCTTCGAGTTTATCATTCTTTACCGCTGAGTAATACTCCATTGTATAAAAATACCACATCTTTTTCAACCATTCCTCATGTGACGGGCATCTTGGTCATTTCCAAGATTTCGCTATCACAAATTGTGCTGCTATGTGGTCAATTTTCTAGGACAGCTGTTTTACTAATACCAAAGTAAGGAAAAATAAAACCTAGCAGGAGAATGGCTAAAGAGTGTCTGAGAAAGAAAAATTAGGGGAAAAAAGTCCAATATTTCTAACTGTGTTTGCATATCAGTTATAAATGTATCTGGGGCATATAATTTTTAGAAATTAAGTTTTTAGCTATATGTATTTTTTTTAAGGATGACATGGACTCATCTCCTGAAAGCTGGCTTTGAAAGCTCTGATCTGTGAGCTGCCAAAGGCCATAGGGACAGCCCAGGGAGCACGTCCACCCTGGGCAGTGACAGTGCTCCGTCCACCCCCTGGTGACAGGAAAAGCAGGTGGAGCTCAGGCCCTGGCTGTCCTCCACCAAGAGAAGATGAAGGTGTGAACAGGAAGGGACACCAGAAAGGGGCAGTCTCTTTCGGAGCTGTTACAACCCAGGGACTCTGTCCTTTACAGCCACACTGGTCATTCCTCTTTGATGGTCCCCTGCAGCTGCCGGGCTCAGACATGCCACAGTGAAGGTCATTGTCATGGTCTGCTCTGGGGCTTGTGCATAATTTGATCAGAAATGTGAAACTTGAAGATAATTTGTTATTTCTGTGAGCCAGTGGAAATCTTATCAAGACTCCCATGCAATTGGGCCAGCATCACACACCTATGGCCCCAGTGGTAGTGCACACCTGTAACCCCAATCTCTGGAGGTTGTGGCAGGAGGGTCGCTGGGAGTTGGAGGTCAACCGGGTTCCATAGTGAGTTCAAAACCAGTCTGAACTACATAGGGAGACCCTGTCTCAAACAAATAAAGAAGATCAGCTGTTTATTACATATTGTATACTTGCACTGAAATGTCACACTGTACCTCAGCCACATATATAATTACTGTGTGTCAATTAAAAATTAAAATATAGGTGTGGGGATGTAGCTCAGTGGTAGAGCACTTGTCTTACATGCATGAAGCCCTGGGTTCAATCCCCACTACCACAAAAACTAGAATATAAATAAACTTTAAAGTCAAACTAGAAGTTTTTAAAATTAAAATGATCTAGGTAACAGTGTCTGTGGCCAACAGGGTCCAAGAAATACCAGTGTCACCCACTACAGTTGTAGAAAATGATTAACTGTCGACCATGAATTCCAGGTTTATTCCTGAATCTCCTCGGTGGCTGCTATCCCAGAAAAGATTTAACGAGGCCGAAGAGATCATCCGGAAAGCTGCAAAGATGAACAGCGTGGCTGCGCCTGCAGTGATATTTGATCCCACAGAGGTAAGCATTTGTACATGCTTCCTCCTAAGGTCAGCTCTGCGCTCTTGGCTTTACGCAATTTAATTTAATTCAGTATTTGTGAAGTGCCTGCCAGGTACCAGACAGTGTACTCACTGTCAGAAATACAAGCACGATTACACTTGGGTGGCTGGCGTGGGCGCCCTTGGGAAGCCACGTAGGCTTTCCACCTTCGATGGTCTTCTGCAGCTGCTGGTTTCAAACACCCAACAGGTCCACTCCAGAGCTAATGTAAACAATTTGGTCAGAACTTTGAAAACTAAAGATGCTTTTATTATTTCTATGAGCTGGTGAAAGTCTTATGGATGTGGTGGTTGGCTTCTGTCATCCCAGCTACTTGAGAGGCTGAGGAAGGAGGATTTCTTAAGCCCAAGAGTTTCTGGTCAGCCTAGGAAACATAGAGAAACCCTGCCTCTTAGAAAACATCCCCCAAAGGGCCGGCCTTGTAGTTCAGTGAACTAAAGCACCTGGTTAGACAGAGCACAGCAGCCAGGGTTTGATCCCAGGCATGCAGTGCTGGCCCTGCCCCCAGGGCTTGCTGAGCTGGTGATTGAGGCCGAGTGTGGTGGTGCGTGCCTGTAATCCCAGCGCTTGGGAGGCTGAAAACAGGAGGATCACTATGAGTCAGATCCAAGTAGTGAGACCCTGTGGACCCTAGACCTTGTCCTAAATACAGAAGAAGAAAAAAAAGAAAGAAAAACCCCTATAAAAGGCTATTTTAGAATTAAGTAATATTCTGAAGTCATGCCTGCTGGAATTACAGACCTGCGTCATCACACCTGATGTGGTCTCTTGAAAGACC
This sequence comes from Ctenomys sociabilis, assembly GCA_004027165.1. Taxonomy (NCBI): domain Eukaryota; kingdom Metazoa; phylum Chordata; class Mammalia; order Rodentia; family Ctenomyidae; genus Ctenomys; species Ctenomys sociabilis. The sequence continues at coordinate 28,887 of PVKA01002220.1, forward strand.
CCTGGGAAGGAATCCTCACACAATTTCAAAGGTTCATAGCAATAGCTGGGGAACTCAGCCATAGAGTTCTTGCATAAGGCACCAAAATTTTAAAAAGAATTAAGTTCATTTTGAGAGAGAGAGAGACAGAGAGAGAGAGAGAGATGCAGCTCAGTAAATAGCAAGTAGTTTACTTCATTTTGTAAGTTTATTCTCAGCTTTTTCATTGTCACTGCTCCAAACCACTGATGTGACTGCACACTGATGGTTTATAAATGTCCAGATTAAATGGGGAAAAAATGTGTTTGAGGGTTAGTTCACCTAGTGTCCCTACCGTAGCAGTGTCTGTGGCCACGAGTGTCTGAGAAATACCAGTGTCACTCGCCCCTGCTGTGAAAAATGATTACCACTTTTAGGCAGACATGCCCGTCCTCACTCTGGCTACGAGGTGCGTTAAGGGCCTTATGACTTCTGATATAGGTTTGAGGTTTCGCCCATGTGCCAGGGGCACAGAAAAAAAGCAGGGTGGCGCCAGGACAAAGAGGCAGCGAGAGTAGGACTCCCTCCAGTGACTGGCGTGGTTGAAAGAAGACATCCCCAGCAAGGAGATGGCAGGGGCCTCTCTGGACACCTGAAGAGGACAAGGGAGGCTGTACTCCTGGCCCCCTCAGAAGCAGAGCCTTGGAGGACATGAAGGTGGCAGCGCTCCTTCTCCCTGGCTCCTCTCTCCCTGGGGGTCTCCTCTCTCCCTGGCTGTCAGGATCTTTTCCTGAAGTGTGTAACCTGCTGCACCACAGTGCCACACACCAGGCTTTCAGAGGCCCACCCATGACAAAATATCCTCAATTGTTTGCTCTCCTCCTCCTCTTCCTTCTCCTCCTGTCTTCGTCTATCAAACTCAGGACCTTGTACTTGCCAGGCAGGCACTTTTGCCTCTGAGCTATCTCCCAAGCCCATCATTGCCCTTTAAATCAACAAGTTCATCCCAAGTTTTAGTTAACTTAACTGACTGCAAAAAATGTACAGAGGAACTGTGGAGACCAGACTAACATAGAAGAAAGCATTGTAAAACAGCTAGATAGCGATGGATAAATAAGAATAAAGTTTGGAATCAAAACCCAGCCTTCTGCTCTGCCATGACGTATGGCCTGGTCAGAACAGGCCTCTGGAAGGAAAGAGACCTGCTGCCTTCCCAAAGCCCTCATCCCTCTGCCTTGTCCTGCCAGCATCTCCTGCGGGAGGACCTGCAGGGTAAGCAAGCCCAGCTGCGCAGAGCGATAGCCAGGAGCCTAACACATGCTAGGCTGGAAGTTTGACTCATTAGAGGAAACTCAGAAGAGGAAACTGAGGCCCAAGAGCTTAAGTGACTTGCCCAGAATGAGACAGATATTAAGTTGGGATTTGCATCCTCGGTCTCTTGGTGTCAAAGTTCATGCTCTAGTAAGTTACTCCCCTCCTCTCCCCCACCCCCAACCCCTGCATGTTCCAGGCAGTGGCATTCACTGGGATAGGAAAAAACATGGAGCGCCATCATCTTGGGGGGCAGTCTTAAGTTTCTGTGGCTTCCAAAGAAGTACCCTCAAGCTGGTCATGTACCTTGTCTTTTGGTGGCTTTATCCATGTCAGGGGCAAGCCCTGGACACAAGGAGAATTTTGTCCTGAGGTTTTCAACCTGTCCACTCATCATAGTCACCCAAGAAGTTCTACATAGATGCACTCTTCCTGCCTTTCTCCCTCCTCCTTCCTCTCTCCCCTCCTCCTCCTCCTTCCTCTCTTCAGTACTGGGCTTGAACCAGGGCCTCGCACGTGCTAGGCAAGTGCTCAGGCCCTGACCTACATTATGAGCCCGGAATCTGCATCTTAACGAGGCCGCTGTGGGTATGTGCAGTGTGGCACAGGACCGGTACTTTCAGGGTCCTCAGGAGACCTCCAGCCCCTGCTAGTTCATGCAGCAGCTTTGCTTCACTGGAACAGCCGGGCTACACACTGCTGGGGGTGTGTTCTCCAGACAACAAAGGAGAAAAAGCAAAGAATTGCAAGCTGAGAAAATGCTCATTGTCCAGAGACAAAAATGCTAACCCCGACCCAAAGGTGGGCCTGGCATTTGCGCTCCTTCGTAAGAGAACCCTTTCTTGGTCTCAGGCTTCACCATGGCATCAGTCTACAAGGCCTCCTACATTATTCCCAAGGGATTCCCCATATCCAACCTTACAATTTTATTTTGGCTTCAGTTCTCATCGTCTTGATTATCTGAAGTCATAACTCATGGCAAGTTAAACCATCATGTTAAAAGGAGGAAATGAGCTGGGTCTAGCGGCCCAAGCCTTTAATCCCAGCTACTCAGGATGCTGAGGCAGGAGAATTCCATGTCCAAGTCCATCCCGGGCAACCTAGCAAGCACGTGTCTCAATGAAAAGGAGAAAAACAGTGAAGGAATGAAATTTATTAGTAGAAGTAAGAAACTGACCCTAACCACTGATGACCAGAATCTACTCGTTGATGGGGCAGCAGTAATAGTAGTAATAATAACAACAATTAAAATTTAGTGGGTATCTTCTACGAAGTACTGTGTATCCCAAGCTTCTTATATATGGTCTTTTTAATCTTCCAATCTCCTAATTAACTCATCCACTTTACAGAGAAGTAAACTGAGGCTTAGAAAAGGTAAACAGTAGCTTGTCAGTATCTCCCAGCTGGCCAGAGTCTGCCCTGATATTAAGAGGCAACAGGCAAAGTCTGAAGCCAGATGTGGCTACAGTTTAGGGCAGTGTGGCCCACCCCACTCGGCAGCCCTCCAGGATCACGGATCAGTGTGACAAGAGCAAGTCACAGCCACGCCTGTCAGTGAGAGACGTAAGAGAACGTAGGTTGGGAATGGAACTGGGGGCTGACGTTTTCTGTTTCTAAGGCTTCTGTCCAAAGTGGGCTACAAACATTTTAAAGTGTTGGGGTAAACATCGTAGGTGGAGACGCCCTTAGGGCTCCTCGTGGCTGCAGGTGTGTCTGTCCTACTTTGAAACTTACAGTCATTTGCATTATTTTAGCTACAGGAGCTTGACTCCTTGAAGCAGTCCAAAGTTTTCATTCTGGACCTGTTCAAGACCTGGAACATTGCCAAAATAACCATTATGTCTCTGCTGCTCTGGTGAGTAATAAGTGGGCTGGAAAAGCAGGCGCAGCAGCTGACTGAGTACATGACTGCTGCTCCCTCAAAGGCTCAGGAAAGCAGGGCGAGGCTGGGGTTGTCCCAAGACACAACGGAAAGTCCAGAGCTGGAAGGTGTTCAGGAATGCCTCTGTTTGGTCTGTGGGACTCGTTACTGGAAAAAGAAGGGTGAAAAGAGAACATTAAGCATCCCAGGGCCCGCAGGACAAAGGCTCCCTTCCCTTCTAAGGCTGTAAGATTAAGGCTAAGGATATCCAGGATGCCGCTTCAGGGGCCAGCTCAGCTCCTGCTTCCTGAAGCTGAACCAGGAGTTGAACAAAAGGGTAGGGTAACCTGGACCCCACCACTGGGGCCAGAATCTTGACACGCTTTCCACACTTGCCAGTAGCAAACTGCATAGTTCTAAGTTGCAGAAATAATGGATAGGCTCTACAGATCAGACTTAGCGATGCACCTTCTCTGCTGGGGGTGGTGGCGCACATCTGTAACCCCAGCGCTTGGAAGGGACCATCACTGGGAGCTTGAGACCAGCCTGGGCTGCAAAGTGAGCTCAAGGCCAGCCCACACTGCAACACAAGACCCTCTCAAAAATAACTATTAAAATAAATAAATATAATGCATCTTCCAAGAAATGAGGAAGAAGAAAGAAAGAAAGAAAGAAAGAAAGGAAGGAAGGAAGGAAGGAAGGAAGGAAGGAAGGAAGGAAGGAAGGAAGGAAGGAAGGAAGGAAGGAAGGTACCTGCTTGCTCCATGTCAGCAGGAAAACAAAAGAAAGAAAGAAAGGAAATCTTTCATCCTCGGAACTGGTAGGTTCACCCAGCAGCTAATCTACTTGTAGAACCAGCTTATTTTGCAATTCAAAAAAAATTCAGGGATGGGGTTTATGCCTCCGAGTTATAAGCAAGCCCCCACCCCAGCCGCTGCGTGGCTGTCCTCCCTGGGCTGCCTGCAGCCTTCCCCGCACCCAGCCCCGGCTCAAGTGCATCTCAGCAGCAGCGCTGCAGTCAGCAGCCCGGGAGCCACGGCTTCCACCCAAGCTGTTCCAGTTCCTCAGTTTGAAAATCACTGAGATTCTTCTGGCCAGAAAGTTTATTTTTCCATTTTGTTGTGAATTGGTCCTTGTGCTACCCCCATTTGGTCTAATACATCAGAAAGATCCAACACTAGTCCTGAAAACATCCCTCAGATATTCTGCTTCGGGGTCCTGTCAGTAATGAGCAAGCCTCTAGATGGGGCGCCTGCACAGTGTGCTGCTGGGTCTGGGGCGGCACCGTCCAGGGGGGCGTTCGGCAAAGATGGAACGCTTCCGGCTGTGCCAAGCAAAGCAGGAGCCGCCAGCCACAAGTGGCTACCAAGCATCTCAAGGGTGGCTGGTGTGCTGGAGAAATTCAAATTGTACTCAGTTTTGATTTGTTTAAAAATAGCTGCCTGGCTGAGCAGATATAGCTCGAGGGTCTAAGCATCTGCCTGGCAAGTGCAAGGGACCTGGGTTCAATCCCCAGTACCGCATGCCATGCCAGCCCCAGACCCCTGGTTTTGCTGGTCACCAAAGCCAGGCATGGTGGCACACGCCTGTAATCCCAGTGCTTGGGAGGCTGAGACGGGAGGATCACTACAAGTCAAAGCTGTGTAGTAAGACCTGTACCAAATAAATAAAATTTTTAAAATAGCTGCCTGTGGCTAGTAGCTGCTTATAGGACGGCAAGATCAAAACAATCTCCTTACTCACAAAATGTTCAGATGGCTCAGGCCATGCTTTTGCCATTTTTGTCTTCTGTTTGTTCAGGATGCTAACCTCAGTGGGCTACTTTGCCCTGTCTCTCGATGTCCCCAATCTACATGGAGATGCCTACTTGAACTGTTTCCTCTCTGCCTTGATTGAAGTTCCAGCTTACGTCATGGCCTGGCTGTTGCTGCGCAAGCTGCCCAGGCGTTATATCATAGCTGGGGTTCTCTGCTTCGGAGGAGGTGTGCTCCTTTTAATTCAGCTGGTGCCTCTAGGTAAGAAGTGAACTAAAACCCACCGGTCAGCGAGGCTGCTTTGAGTCACCGTTCTTGATAATGTTGGCTGCACATTATAAGCTGCCCAGAGGCCAGTTAGGGAGATGATAGCTAACTTCATAGTTTCCTGTATTCAAAACAACTATTCTCAAATGGAAGATTTGGCCTTGGGGAATAAGAAATCACCAACCACAAAAGGAGAGAAAGTCTCCTAGAAATCCTCTTCACAGATTCAATGTAAATTCTCTATTTGAGTCACACTCATGTGTCCAAATTTCTCGGTACTTTCCAATATGTTCTCTGAATTGTATGTTCAAGGATTTACATTGGCAATGCTGGCTGGTTCTAGTGTATGTTTAGTGATTTTTATGGTCTGAACCTTTAAGTAGTTAAGTAGCATACAAAGAAATTCAAACTTGTTTTCCTCTTCTGTCTTTCTCATAGCATGAAAATATTGTCAATAAGCCACATAGTGATGTATGTAGAAAGATCTTTTTTTTTTTTTTTTAGCAGAACTGGGGATTGAACTCAGGCCCTTAACGCTTGCCAGGCAAGTGCTCATTCTACTGAGCCATATCCCCAGCAGAAATGTCTTTCTTAACATCAAGTAAGAGTGTAGAAATGATTGCTCTTTCCCTAAAGATTAAAATTAACTATATTAAACATGTTAACAACTTTCCAAGAAACCCTCATGACAAATTAAAAAACAAGCAGACAAAGGTCACTGAGTGTATTAATGCTCTAGAAGAACAAGAGAACAAAGTACAAACCACTCCTCTCACCCCGTCCCTGTCCAAGTCCCATGGTTAGGACAGAGAAGAGAAAATGGCCTTGTAGGACTACTTTATGTTAATGAAAACTCCCCATCAGAAGCAAGCCTGCGCCTTTAATGGATCTCTTTTCTAGATTACAACTACCTGTCCATTGGTCTGGTGATGTTGGGGAAATTTGGGGTCACCTCTGCCTTCTCCATGCTGTACGTGTTCACCGCAGAGCTCTACCCAACGCTGGTCAGGAACATGGCAGTGGGCATCGCCTCCATGGCCTCCAGGGTGGGCAGTATCATCGCTCCCTACTTTGTCTACCTGGGTGAGCTGCCTCTGGGGACATGTTCTGTCTTTGAACTAGTCTTAAACAAGAAGGTAGTAGAGTTTCATCATGAAAAATTCAAACAGTATGGAAATTGCTGGAGAAAGTACAAGTTCACCCCTCTGCCTCTTCCTCCCCAAATCACCCTAGCCAATTCTAACAGTTAGTGAATCACCCTTTGTTATCACACATAAAATTGGATACATTGCTTATAATTTCTAAAAACTTAACATTGTCGGGCTGGGGATATAGTTTGGCAGCACAGTGCCTGCCTGGCAAGTGTGAGGTTGTGAGTTTGGTTCTTGGTACCAAAAAATCAAACAAACAAAAATTGTTACCAGATACCCTTTCAAAGGACTCTTTTGTTTTGTTTATAGTAATTACATAGACTTCCCACATCTGTCTCCACATAACTTGTTTAGCCAGGTTCTGGGGAATGGACATTGACATCATTTCCAAGCTTTTGCTACACAGGCTGAGTGGCCCTAATCTGAAAACCTAAAATCCAAAATGCTCGAAAATATGAAACAGTTTGAAGGTCAGTGTTCAGATTTTGGAGCATTTCAGATTTTCAGGTTAGGAATGCTCATTTGGTAGAGTCTATGCAAATATTCCCAAACCCAAAAATCTCTGGAATTGAAAACATTTCTGGTTCTAAGCATTTTGGACAAGGGCTGCTCAACCTGAACAAAACCGTAACTCCACAACCCAGATTTCCCTGAGCCTCCACCTTCTGAGCCTTTCCTTACATATGTTTGGAGTCACAGATAGATTCAAAGAAGTAAAATAATTTCTGGGGAAAAGGATGCCTTTTTACTTTTTTTTTTTTTTTTTTTGTACAGAGAATCAAATTCGTGATCTTTACACTCGCCAGGCTGGTGCTGTGCCACTGAGGTACATCCTTGGCCTTTTTACATTTTAATAAATAGTCCTAAATGGAATTCTAAGGATTGTACCAATTGCAATCCATCAGTAGATGAGAATGGTTGTTTTCCCATACTCTTACTGTAAGCGGAAACTGTCCAATTTTTAAACACTTGGTAACCTATCGTATGAAAAATGGACATCGCCATTGCCTTCTTTTATTTAATTATAATGTCACCGAGCATGTTCGCATGCACTTCTTTTTTTTTTTTTTTTGCGGAATCAGGGATTGAACTCAGATCCTTTCGCTTGCCAGGGAAGCGCTTATTCCACTGAGCCATCTCCATGTCCCGCATGCACTTCTTAGCCGTTCCATTTACTCATTAGCGAGCTGCCTGCTAGCATCTCCTGCCCATCACCCTAACAGTCTTCTCATCGGCTGCTTTTTGATTTGTGTGAGCTCTTTGCAATAGAAGGAAAGAAGCCCTCTGTGTCTATGCTGTAAACTATTTATTTATTTTTATTTTTATCTTTTTTTTTTTTTTTTTTTTGCAGAACTGGGGGATTGAACTCAAGCCCTTGTGCTCGCCAGGGAAGCACTTATTCCACTGAGCCATCTCCCCAGCCCCCTGTGTTGTAAACTATTTTCCTAGCTTGTCACTTGCATTTTGACTTCAGTGCAAAAACTTTTAGTTGTTATAAACTCAAATGGACTGATCTAGAATAATTCCACAGAGAGGCTTTCGTAAGGTGCCGGGTGGGATGTCGGGTCCGACATCCTCGCCTCCTCCTTTCAGAGGACTCTGCTGATGAGAAATGAAGACCCTCCTCTCTCTTCTTCCAGTCATTCTGGTTATTTATTGGCACACGTGCATGTGTGCACACGCACACGCACACACACACTCCAAAGACACATCAATTCTCAAAAAAGATACACTCTAAATTCTCAGGGAGAAGCATTTTCCTAATGTAAAGGTGGCCTGCACAGCTACTCTGTAATGCTGTATTACCTTTCCTTCTTCCCTATACTTTCAGACTGTACTCAGAAGGTGGGTGGAGGGGCCCCAGAGCAGTGAGCTGCCCACACCCCCAAAGCTGCTCTGCTAGCAACACAAGTCCTAGAAAAGCCTCCAGTCAGTGCTTCTCTTGTGTTTTAGCTAAAATGCTGTATGGGTGGCTTTTTCCTATATAACCTGCATGTGCAGAAGGGCAGGAAAATGAGGCCCTATCACCCCCTGTCCAAGTAACCCCACACAAAGAAGTGGTGGAGCGACTCTCCCAACTATGTATAAAGTGAATACATGTAAATCTGTGAAAAAAAATTAATTCCCACCACTCAGCTATAAAGAATGACAGATTTGAGGGCTGGTGAGATAGCTCAGTGGACTAAGCACCTGCTTAGGCAAGCACAGGGACTGGGCTTCGAGCCTCGGCCTCACATGCCACACCAGCCCCCAACCCGGGTGTGCTGAGCCAGCCACCAAGACCAGGCAGGGTGGCACACACCTGTAATCCCAGCACTGGGGAGGCTGAACACAGGAGGATCTCTAGGAGTCCAACTACATAAAAAAAAATTGTTAAAAACAAATGATAGATTTGAGAAATTTGTAAAAAAAAATGGATATACCTCAAAAATACAATGTTGAGTAAAATAATCAGACACATAAACACCAAATGGGTCATTTAAGTAAGGCAAAGTACAAACAAAGAAAATGATAAAGCATGGATAGAAAGGTACAGGGGTTAAATTGGGCTAGTAGTTATCCCTTAGGTATTGCGGCCTGGTCAGGCCTGCATCTCCCAAACGAGTGTACGGCTCAAGTAAGAAGAGGCTCCAGCAGGAGCAAAGCCCTCTCACAGAATTTGAGATTCTTTTGGAGCTAAGACCAAGGCCTTCTCTGGGAGGCCGTAGTATTTATTTAGTGATCAGAAGGGAGAATACTCAAGAAGGATGGGAGCCACTCAAGGACTTCTCCAAGTAAAATGTTAAGTTAATCCACCCAGGAGTGAGACGCCTGAGGCTAAAGTCTTTATCAAGTTGAGGCTGGATCCCGGGGTCCTTGACTGTGACCTTCTTTGGGGCTTTCTGGCTTCATCCGCCAATACAGGCCTCAGTAGGAATCAATGACTCACAGCAGGGCACTTTCCGAGTCCGCCGCCCATTTCCAGACAAGCAGCCTAGGCTTGGGAGAGACCCGCAAGTGCCTATGAAAAGCCCACCGGTTAATGGAAGTCCTGCTCAGGGCTGCTTCGCCGCAGGCTCCGTAGGGACAGGTCTCCCGCAATAGGGAAGAGGACCAGGGAGCTAAGAAAAGGTGAGGAGGAGGGGAAGGAAATGATTGGAATAATAGGAATAAGGGCGTGCCACGCACAGGACCCTCATGGCCCAGTGAACGCGCATGTTCCTTACCACGACACAGACGACGACAAATAACATCAAGAAGTACAAAAAGGGGGTAGAAGAACCTGCGGGGAGAAAGAAGAGGAAGTGGATTTTTATAAAAACAAGCTGTGACATATACGTGTAATCCCTTGTCTTAGTTGCTCTTCTTCTCTCATTGCTGGGACAAATACCCAACACTTAAAATGAAGGAAAGGTTTATTTAGCTCATGGTTCCTGGAGATTTCATAGTTTAAGGCAGCCTGAATTATGTAGCAACACCTCGGGGCCTCATTTGTCAGGGGAGAGGGTCAGTGCCTCTGTCTTCTCCAAACATCTCCTCTCTGCCTGAGGCGGCCTCGCTCGCAGACACCGCACCCCACGCTACAGGGTCTGGAGGAGAGGCTGGGGGCCACTGTGTCCAGGATGACCCTCTCCACACCTCCAAAGGAGACCAAAGGCCTGTGGGGGCAGAGCACGTGCTGTCAGCTTAATGGTCTGGCCACACCCCTCAAGCCTGCACCCCACCCTGGTCCTCTGGTCCCGCCTCTCAAGCCACTCCCTGCTCCTCAAGCCAGGTCTGTCCCATGACTTACAGGAAGCTTTGGGGGAACAACTAAACACAAACCATAACACCACTCCCCAAGTTGCACCACTCCCTTCATGAGCTGCAAACATGTGTTAATAAAATAAAATAGAGACTATTCCCAGGCACAGCACTTTGGCACAGTGTACCTGATGCTTATTATTTTGATTAAAAATATTACTTCATTTAAGAGTCTCAGGACTCTGCGCCTCGCTTTCCACTATGGCCTGTGGTTTTAGGCAAAAGCAAGGTGGCGCTAGAATTGCGATGGCCCGAAACAGCCTCCTCAGCCTCTTGTCCCCTGGTCGCCTTGCCCATCTCCGGTCACCTCCATCTCAAGAGAGGAACTCTGGGAGTCAAAGACTTCTGTCTGGACATCTACCACCCATGATTAAGCAGTAACTTAGAAGATACCAGTTGGCAAGCAAGACTACAAGAATCTTATGATAACTGAAAATCAAATAGGTAAATGATTATAAAAATGCAGTCAAGGATATCCGCCAAGAAGAAACTGATGTTTTGCTGATCTGTTCTCTGGAAAATGTTCCTACTGAAAACTGCTCTTGTCGTGCATGCCACCTTCACTACATGACCCTCCAGAGCGTCCAGGAAACCCCTGGGTCTAACCAGTGTGCTTCTGCTTGGTGGTTTGCAGGTTCTTACAACAGACTCCTGCCCTACATTGTCATGGGCAGTCTGACTGTCCTCATCGGGATTGTCACCCTTTTCTTCCCCGAAAGCTTTGGAGTGACTCTACCAGAGACCTTAGACCAGATGCAGAAAGCGAAATGGTAAGTGGAACTTGAAATGATCCAAGAACAAACACGAAAGAATAGCTATAGCCACCCTGGGCAGCTTGGTGAGACCCTGTCTCAAAATGAAAAGGACTGGGGATGTAGCTCAGTGGTACAGCACTTCCCTGGCATGTGTGCAAGGCCCTGAGTGCAGTCTCTAGTACTGAAAAAATAAATAAATAAAGTGAGGAAAGTTCAGAAAAAAAAAGAATAGGCCAGCTGTGTCAGATAAAAAGTGTACTGTTAAGCAAGTGCAGTAATGGTATAAGACTAGAAATCAATGGTCAATGGTGTAGGCTACATACAAAGCCCAAGAAAATATAATTCATTATGTGATCAAATATAGCAATTCAAAATGAGGGACAGAGTTAGATTTTTCAGGAAAAAGATGTCAGAATATAGACATACTGAGGAAATAAAATATTGAACGCAGTGTTGGCAGTGTCTGGCCGTAATCCAGCCCAGTGCATGCATACATGAGCCTGATTCCTGACAGAATATGTACAACAAAAGGCACCCATTTTTTTTGATATATTTTTTTCTAGAGATATACAGTGAGGCCTTGGTTGGAAAATGGCTCCATGCTCAAACTTTCCACTACTCGTTCAACAGCCAAGTTTGGAAAACATCTGCTCAGTGTCTGTAATTTTGCTGATAGTTGAACCAAAACTCTGACTTAAAAAATCCTGATGGGGTCAGAGTGAGTCAGTCGCAAAGGGCGACCTTCAATCAGAGCACCACTCTCGCCCGGCTAACACGAGCATTACCACATTTGCCACTGTGCTTCTTTCTTTTGCTCTTTATTTGCATAAAATATCATAATCATGGCTCCCTCCAAAGTGACCCCAGCAGTAAAGCTAAACAACATCCTCAAAGCAGGAAACTTTGAGAACCACAATAGTTGAAAGAAATTGTGTGAAATTTGTTAAAGGTCTATGGAGTTGGGTGCTCTGCTCAGTGCTAGAGTGCTTGAGTAGATGCACCCAGATGCACCCTGGGTTCTAGTCCTGGCTCCACAAGAACCACCACAAAAAGAAAAAATTCGTAAGATGGCGGAAGTTAGAGTGTAATTTTAGGGACCTTAGACCCAATTGTTTGCTTTTCCATTATTTCTTATGGGAAAAATATGATCAGTTCTCAAGCTTTTCAGTGTTTCAACAGGAATTTGGAACAAATGGGTTTGACATCTGAAATGTCCCAGTAACCACTTCAGTATCAACTTTACCTGCGAAGATATTCATGGCTGCTCCTCTGTCCTTTCCTCAGGAAAGCTGTGAATGTGCTTAAATTCTGCATCTTATATTTAATTACAGAAAAGATACTAGATGTTCAAAATCCTAAAATAGCAGTTCTGTATTCATGAGGGTCTTCAGTTTAGAGTTCAAACAACTGCTAATAACTACTCATCCCTTGTTGGGAGAAATGTCTTTCAGTGTGGCTTTTTGAGGGGAATAATCTTGAATATTTAATTTTCTTTAGCAGCAACTGTATCTTCAGGTTCAGATCTGGAAAAAAACCAAAAGACCCAATGAAGAGAGAAGAAAACCCCAAGGTTCTAGTAACTGCCTTCTGATACAATTTGTTCTTGCCAAACTGCATAACAGACAAGTGCCTCAGACTCTGAAGAAACCAGAGCCTTTCCTGCAGAAATGGAACAAGCGACAAACGACACTGAAACAGCTTGCTACAGAGGAAAAGTGCCTGTCATCTCGTGAACTCTGGGCCACCGTTCCAAATAATCCACTTATTTTTAAAAGCAAACATTTTCAGAGAGCCTTCTTAGCACTTAATTCTGTGTTATGCATTCATAAGACTTTTTGAAAATTGTTAGTTGCCAGGTATGGAAGCAAATGCCTGTAATCCCAGCACTTGGGAGGCTGAGGCAGGAGGATTGCCATGAGCTCAAGGCTGGCCTGAGCTATATACTGAGTTAAAGGCCACCCTAACCTCTCCAGTGAGACCCTGAAGAATGATGTGCTAGTCAAGGACTGGCAACATCCATGTAAAGATTAATACTCTTTTCCCACATACCAGTGGCATCCAAATAAAAAGGTCACTGCATTAAGACAACTATCAGATGACATCAGTGCATAATATGTATACGTGCATACGTGGGGAAGACGGTTGTACAGTTTAAAGGTCTGAATCCTTAAATTCAACCAACCTGGATTGATAGTTGTTGACCTGTAGCACACAGGTTCACTTTGATGGCAGTGCCTACATTGAACATGTGCAGACTTTTCTTGTAATTATTCCCTAATCAATGTAATACAGTGACTATTTAAATAGCACTTACAGGGGGTCTGGGATATAGTCCAGGCATAAGCGCATGCCTGGCAAATGCAAGGTCCTGAGTTCAATCCCTGGTACCGCCAAAAAATAAATAAATAAATAATAAATAGCACTTGTATTGGGTATTATAAGTCATCTGGATTTGATTGAAAGTATGCAGGAGGAAATGCCAGGTTATATAGGTCACGCTATTTTACATGAGGAGTCTCAGGACTAATCTCCCGAGGAAACCGTGGGACAACTGTGTTCACATCCAGAAAACGTTACATACCCCTTTGAAAAGAATGGGTAGGTGTTAGAAAGAAAGCTTTTCCCTCCATTGTCACATAAGAGTACTTCTGTGGCAGAGGTGGGAGACAGTTGACCCCCCATACATCGAGCAGTTCTCCAGAAGACACTGACCGGGTCTAAATGAATACTTTGATTTAATTCTGACACTAGCTACCTGGAAACATCATCATGTCCTGTAGGATTGAGGCCCCAGTCCCATAAATGGCCCCCACTTTTGATGCCAATGGCATGTCCAGGCCACTGTACTTCTGACCAGTAGGTTCCCAGGCCCTGCTACTCCGCCATATTTGCTAGAATGACTCACAGGATGCAGGCAAACACATTTGCCAGTGGGGACACAGGGAACGGCCACTAAAGCCATGAAAGGGCCCTCCTGAACGTGAGCACAGACCTATGCACCAAGTTCCAAAAGCTGATAAGATCTCATTCCAGAGTCTTTACAGAGCTTGCTGTCCAGCCCAGAGGTCAGTGGGTGAGTTACAAGTTCCAGTCCTCTTATCCTCTGTCATTTGGTCTTTCAACTGGCTGGCCCCTCCCAAGGCCACATCATAAGTAATTAGTGCAAAGTTATCACAGAGGTTTATGATGAATAACAAAACAATTCCTTTATACTCAGGAAATTCCAGGGAGATTTAGGAGCTCTAAGATAAGAACTAGGGATGAAAATCTAACATATTTCATATGATATCACAGTGGCAAATATAAGTGATGCTTCACAGGTTAAATACTGCCAGAGATCGGTATGCAGGCCCGGCAGCCCACTGCCTTCAAGGAGCCAGGGCTGACCTAGTGACAGCCACGGCAGTTATGCACCCTGCCTGCTGTGATTTTTTTGTTGTTGTTGAGAGCGTGTGACAAAAACCTGTTTCCCAAAACTGGCTTACAATACGTCACATTTTGCTGGTAAAAAGAAAATCAGGCAAACTGCACAAACCAGTTAGACGGGCAGAGAATGCTCGCATGCCCCAGTCAAGGGGTGTGCGTGCCGGGAAGGAGCATGGCCGGAGCTGGAAACTGCTCCCTCCACAAGCGCTCTGCTTCCTGCACACCGTATTCCAGGGCATCCTCCGCAGTGACAGAACACAGAGCCTGAGGGAGCAGTGTAGAGGTAAAAGACAAAGCGGGCCGCTCCGGGGAGAGCATATTGCCACAAGCTCAGGAAGTGCACGTCCGCTGCGTCTTGACAAGTACTAGGGGTGTGGGATTAGCACAGCTCAGCTGCTCCCCCAGGCTTGGAACCTTCCCTCCAAGTGGCCTCAGAAGCCCTGTGGCAAAGGACAGATCTTTGATCAGACCCAGCACCTGTAGCCTGCCCGTAGGCAGGGAAGCCCCTAGTTTTGACATGCTGCTTGTTCCTGATGTCCTCTCCTGAAAGGAACCACCGCTAACACAACACCTCAGGAAGCTGCTAAGCATTGCTTACTCATTCGGAATATTTTCCCTATGTTGTCCACATTTTACGTCTGAGACGCTGACACAACTGATTCTCATTTCTGACTGTTGCTTTGGTCCCCACACAACAGCCTGACTACTTCGTGCTCAGTGGTGGGAAGGCAGGCGATTGGTCTCCGCCACTGGCCTGCAGCGGGGCTAGGTGTCTCTCCGCCAGCCTGCAGGCCACAGAGCCTGTCTTCAGGGGCAGACAGCGCAGCCTGCTATGGGGCTGTCCCAACTTCCTTTCACTAGCAGGGCTCAGTCCGCTGCTCTGTAGGTGGCTCTTGGCTCAAGGAGGCCAACACCTCACCTGCCCGTCCTTTCCTCCTCCCTAGTGTTGTTCAACACAGTGCTTTCAGTTGTGCCCCAAATTTTCTGACCAAGGAGATTATGGAGCCACAGAGGAATGCGATCAATGATGTATAGCATGCCTAAGGAGAGTCACATGGAGAGAAAACTTTCTCTCAGGCTTCCACAGAGAACAAATTGGTCAAGCAATGGCTATGACTCATCTACATGGCTGACACTGACAAGGGATCTACAAAGTGCTGTACAGGGTTACAGGATAGACCCTGAGGGTACTGACTGACCTTGTCTGACACAAGTTACATTTCTTGTTATATAGGTCTTGCTTTAACTTGATCTTAACCATACAGCAGAAAAGTATAAAAAACAGGTATATAAAGTAAAGCCATATTAATATACTGAGCTGTGAATGGCTCAAGTCAACAACTTCTGTGGATAATCCACCACTATTATGGACTACTGAACTGTGTTGGATTGTTTTATTGAAAAAAATTTTTTTTTAGGACTGGAGAGATGCCATCTAAGTGTCCGCCTGGCAAGCGCAAGGTCCAGCATATCACATGCAGCGCCAGCCCCAAGCTCAGTGTGGTGGTGCACACTTACAATCCCAGCACTGGGGAGGCTGAGACAGGAGGATCACTAGGAGTCCAAACTGCATAGCAAGACCCTGTATCAAAAATAAAATTTATTTATTTATTTATTTATTGTATCTTTTAAAACCACAGCATCTATTTTGAGTGACTGCTGCAATTCTCCAGATGAGCTGGCTGCCGCAAGGCTGCTCTCAGATTGAGGCGCCATCCTTCACGCGATCCGCGCCTGAATCTGCGATAGACAGTTTTTAGGCGCCTCCTTCCGCCAGGTCGGCAGCATTTCACCTCCTGGCTTCCCACTCCAGTTACACTTTCCTTGTGCTTGGCGGGATCGCCGCATTCGCCACAAGGGCACTTCTGAAGGTGGGAGGCCTTCGAGCCCCAGCGGCGGCGCAGCATGTGCGTCTTACTACGATGCTTTCCAAAGCATGGCGTTCCCTTCATCTCGCTTGTGCCGCCGAGACCAGAGAGAAAACAATTTTCATGAGTATATGTTTGCAATTCATAAATTACATGTGCCCGGGGGACTTGGTACGTGCACATATCACATCTTAATCATATGCACTGAGTTTCAAAATGCCCATGAAGGCTCCAGTTAAAGCGCGTAGCAAGAGGGCTGAGGGTCCAGCCTCGGGAGGCGACACCGTGCGGCCTTTAGCAGTTACCTCCTTCCTCAGCGTCAGCCTCTTCATCTGCAGAGCTGTTGCTTCGTTTCTCCCTGTCCCCTTACAGTGAAACTCCTGGAGAGCTGGCTGTATCCTCGCTGCTTCAAGATTCTTCTCCTCTCCCCTGGAACCCACTACACATAAGCCCTAGGCCCCACCTTTCACTGGAAAAGTCTTCCCACACTCCCTCAGGACCTGCCTGTTTCTCAATTTAATAATCTTGCCAGTCTTCCCCTGACCTGCCCTCTCCAGGTGGTTAACACATGCGTTTCTTTCTCCCTCGAGACGCTTGCTGGGACACCCCTTCCTGGGCTCCCCACGCCCTGCGATAGCGGCTACTTCACCGTCTTCTTTCTTTCTCCCCACCACTTACCCAGTCTTTTAAATATCACCTGTACATTGACAGCCATCAAATAAAAATGGAGACCCGACCCCCAGACACACACCTCAAATTTAACGTGACAGATTTGACCTGTGCTTAGTTACTTCTCCAAACCTTTTCTCTCTAAAGTCCTCTCCATCTCAATAAATGGCAGCTCCATTTTTGTTTGTCTGTTTTGTTCTTTCTCCCCATAGCCCAAATCCAACCTGCCTGTAAATCTTTGGCCATAATTTCAACATATCTAGAGCCTGGTTTCTTGCCCAGATTCCGCTGGCTTCTAACTGGTCCTTTCTTGTGCGTTCTTCCCCTGCTCCCCTCTGACCTACTGGCAGCAGAGCAGAGTGAGATCCAGCAGCCCGCAATGCTTTTCTGCTCAGAAACTTCCAAAAGCACAAGGCCTGTCAGTAGGGTGACTGCACATGGCGCGCTGTCTAGGCTGGGCCCAGATTACATGTACTGACCTAGTATAATGATTAGCAGACCCTTCCCCCATGTTTCACTCTAGACCCTCCCAATGTGGCTGGCCAGGATGGGGCATGTCTCTAGTCCCAGCTCTGAGGAAGCTGAGGTAGGAAGAGCTCTCAAGCCCGAAGTTTGCGACCATTCTGGGCAGTACACCAAGAACCAGTTTTAAAAATAAAATAAGTCTCCCAGTATGGATGATAGATTACATATGGCCATTGTCTCATGGGCCCTGCTCTCGCTGGACTTTTCTCCCCTTACCCTCAGACATCACCTCCCATCCTCCTCTCCGTGGCTTTCTTCATCCAGGTTCCCAGGCCTTGCTATTCTTTGCATGTATGGACATGCTTCCCGGGGTCTTTCTTCCCAGGAGAACTTAGCGTCTTAACACACCCACCCATGTTTCATTTTTCTCCATACTACTTTTTAGTCTCTGACACCCTGACTGTTTGCTTCTGTATTTGTTCATGGCCCTCTTCCTCCACTGGAATGGAGGCTCCATGAGGAGCACGTCTAGATCCTTGGGATTCAGAAGAGCTCGAGGGCTGGCACGGGGGTCGCGCATTCGCAGGCATGCCCAGTGCCCTGGCTCTGATCCCCAGGACTGCAGATGGAGCAAAACAAAACACAGCATTAGCAGTGATGATGCTTAGCAAATGTTTGTTGAGCAAACAAATGAATACGTCATTACTATTACAGTTGAATGGAGAAAGTAATCCATTTTCAAAAGAGAAAACATTGGCTAATATACAAAAGTGTTCTCCTTGCAAATAATCAAATGTATTCTAATTGAAAGAAAAGCGAGATGGCATTTTCTTTGCGAGGGTGGTACTGGGATTGGAATGTGGTTGCTTTCATGTTGAGCTACATTCGCAGCCCTTTTTTATTTTTTATTTTGAGACAGGGTCTTGCCATTTGTCCTGGTTCAAACTTCCAGTCTCTGGCTCTCGGAGTGCTGGGATCGTAGTTGTGTATCATCCTGTCCAGCTAGCGATACCACTCGCCGAGTAACGCACTCAGGAAGGGCAGGAAGCGGCAGCAGCCAATGCTGGAGAGACTGTAAGGAGATGCCCTCTCGTGTGCCTCTAGTACAACATAATGGTTTTATTTTGTTTTTGTTTTTGTTTTTGTTTTTGTGGAAAACAAATTAGCAGTGTTTCCAGAGCCTTGGAATGGATTTTGCTGAATTTTTTTTTTTTGGGGGGGGGGAGGCAGAACCAGGAATTGAACTCAGGCCCTCCCGCTTACCAGGGAAGCACTTATTCCACTGAGCCATCTCCCTGGCCCCTTTTTTTTATTTTTTGAAGTATTAGTTGCACAACTCTGCAATAATCAAAAGTATAGAAATATTTAGAAGTATACATGTTATACAGCATGTTATAATTTTTTTTTTTTTTTTTTTTTTTTTTTTTTTTTTTTTTTTTTTTTTTTTTGTCTTTTTGAGACAGGGTCTCACTATGCAGTTCAGACTGGCCTTAAGCTCACTTTGTAGTTCAGGCTGGTCTTGAACTCACAACAATCCTCCTGCCTCAGCCTCCCGAGTGCTGGGATTATAGGCATGCGCCACCACGCCCGGCTAATGTTGTAATTTTTAAAAATTAAGTATAGAAATACTTAAACATATTCTTATGAAGGAATATTATGCATCCTTCAAAGATAGTGGTTTAAATCTTTTTATTAACATGATAAAATATTTGTGATATAGTGCAAGTATTTAAAAATCAGTATGAATTGGCTAGGAGCATAGCTCAGTGGCAGTGGTTTGCCTAGCACGCACAGAAGCCTTTGGTTCGGTTTAATCTCAAGCATCTCACACACACACACACACACACACACACACACACACACACCAGTATTATTTAAATAATAAATGAGCAAATAAACTGGGGGTTTTTTGGGAGATAGGTTCCAGGAATTGAACTCAAGACCCTTGCACTTGCCAGGCAGGTGCTTCTGCTACTGAGCTGTATCCCAGGCCCTAAACAGTTTAAAGCCATGAATAAAAGACAGGAAAGTGCACCTGTAATCCCAGCTCTTGGGAGGCTGAAAACAGGCAAATCACTACGAGTCTGATCTAGCAGTGAGACCCTGAACACCCTGTAGACCCTTTTTCACACTTTACAAGTGTCTCCTGAATAATATGTATAATCTTTTTCATCATAAAGAAGCTTAATTTATTTTATTTATTTTTAATATAAAATAAAAAATGTATTATGTCCATAACTTTTATGCAATAGATGACACAGAGAGCAGTGAAGATTGTTGTGCATGTCACATATGCACACATCAAAAAGTTTCATTGGAGGGCCAGGGAAATGGCTCAGTGAAATAAGTGATTCCGTGGCAAGCGCAAGGGCCTGAGTTCAATCCCCAGTTCTGCCATAAAAAAAAATTATAAAAAAAAAGTCTCATTGGTTCAATCCCAGGTACCACAAAAAAAAAAAGTCTCATTGAATTAAAAAACAAAATGAAGTATCAAGAACAGTGGCCTGAAACCTACTCAGAGGATTTTAGGATTTAACAAATAGCAAGAAGTGTGAAATTTCAGACCACAGCAGTGCTGAAAACAAATGTATGATAAATAAAAGAGCACATATTTTTCACATTAAAAACAGTAAAAACTACATAACCAAAATCCACACCTAAACATTAATAGCAAAAAATGAAAAAAATCATAATCAAGAAGCAAATAGGAGGCCAAATGAAGATCAATTAAATACCTATTTTTAAAGAAATATCTAGAATTTAACACAAAAACTTACATTATCCAATAAGATTTTTTAGTTTTCTTACATACTTCTCTAGAATTAGAAGAGAATTTGTCCTTTAACAATGGGAATGTGATTTATATGACTTTTTCTTTAAAATAATTACAGAATTTGAGAACAATGCACACACATGTTTATTTTATAGACATACTCCAAAACTAAGACGTATACTATGGAATACCTTTTCTTTTTTTAGTACCTAATTTCTCTAATTTCCCAACATCCAGCATCTACACTGAATTCTAATCTTGAAGAAATTTTATTTCTAAGTCACTCAGCCATAAAGCCAAGATGAATCATTATTTATGATTCATGAAAACAATTCTGTTCCTGAGGTACAAATCATAGAACTATTGAAAATACCAGCTGAATGAAAATTTGAAGAAAAGCCAATCAATTGATAGATGAAGTCTTGAATAGCATATTGTTGGATTTTGCTTCCTAATTTACTCCGCCAGTTTATTTCTTTTAATTGGTGAAATGAGTTCATTTACATTGATGGCTATAATTGAAATGTACTGACTTATGTTTGACATGTTATTTACCTGCTATTGTAAACCCCTTTTTCTCCTGTCTTTAATTGTTTGCCCTATTTTGTGGGTTCTTTCTGTTTTCACCCATAGAGTTGTGGTCATTTTGATCCCTCTTTAGAATATCTTTTAGTAGTCTGTGTAGGCTTTGTTGTCATGAAATTTTTTAGTTGTTCTTTGTCATGGGAGTATTTCACTTCTCCATTAAACTTTGAGGAGACTTTCCTTTTGCAGGGTATAGCTTTATATGCAGGGTATACACTTTTACAGGGTACAGCAGTCCGGGTTGGAATTTGTGCTCTGGCAAGACTTGTGGTACTTTGCTCCATGCTCTTCTTGACTTGATGGTTTGTGAAGAGAAATTCTGATGGGTTTCCCTTTAAATATGATCTGTTTCTTTTCTCTAGCAGCTTCTAGCATGCTTCTCCTGTGCTGAGTCTCCGGGACCTTGACTATTATATGTCCGGGTGTGGTTTAAATTGGGTTGGTGTTATTTGGCGTTCTGTCAGATTGCTTCCTCATCTTTGAGAAGTTTTCTGTTATTACTTCTGCCCGTATTCTTTCTATATCATTTGTATTGACTCCTTCTTTCCCATTGATGCCTACTACTCTTACGTTGTTCATCTTTGCATCGTCTTGCACATGTTGAATTATTTTTTCCTGAATCCTAGTTGTTTTTAAGAGATCTTTTCTTACTTTTTCACTAGCTGCAATGGTGTCTTCAAGGTCTGAAAGTCTATTTTAACTTTCATTCAAATGGCTTTGCCAGCCCTTGATTGAGCTTTTAATTTCCTGTATATCTCTTTAAATCTGTTTCAGGCATTCTATTTCTTTCCTATATTGCTCATTCAAAGATTCCATCATTTTTCTATTCTCCTTTATATTTTTATCCATGTCTTTTTTTAGACGCACTTAGTAATACTTTCACTATAGTTATCATTTCCTTTTTTACTTCAGAAATTATTTCTGAGGGGCTCAGTGAATAAGTACTTCCCTGGCAAGCACAAGGGCCTGAGTTCAATCCTCGGTTCCAAAAAAAAAAAGAAGAAAGAAAAAAGAAATTATTTCTGATCTATAGCTTTCTGCAATTGTTTCTTTACTTCAGATGCTATTATTTCAGAGATTTCAGGTGTGTGAGTCCCAATTTCTTCTATGCTACTGTCTCCTGCCTTTGCTCAGGCTTGGGGCCTGAGAATGCATTTTGCTCCTTGTCTTTGTCATTTTGTGTAGCACTGGCCTCTGACCATTGGTGTAGAGCTTTGGTGCAGTTACTACCTTAGCACCAGGTCCGGATCTACCAAGTTCAAATGCGTCCAGGTGGGTGTGGCTTGGCTCTGGCTGCTGTGCTCCACTCCTTCCTGCTGCAGCCCTTGGAAGTGAACCCGCTGTGCCACTCTGGCAAGATGTTCTGCTCCTGGATCAGCTGGGTGGGTCTTGCCTCTAGCCTCTCTGCAGGGAGTTCTGTTGTAGGGTTCCACACTGGGCCTGTCTGATGGAGGAAGTTACACACACACACACACACACACACACACACACTGGGCCTGCATGCTGGCTGGAATGAACATCCAGAGGGCGCGGGGAGGGGAGGCTCTCAAGCCGGGCCTGAGGGGGCCTGGGCACTGGCTGGAATGAGGATTCGGAGGGCCCCACGTGGTTCCACTCATATGTAGGGCCTACATGCTGGCTGGAGGATCCACAAGAGGCTTCAAATTTTAAAAATTGATATCTACTAAGTGCTAGGTCTTGGTAGTCTTTTTATTTTGCTTTTTACTTTTCCCTTTTTTTTTTTTTTTTTGGTCTTTTTGAGACAGGGTCTTGCTATGCAGTTCAAACTGGCCTTGAGCTCACTTTGTAGCTCAGGCTGGTCTCAGACTCACAGCAATCCTCCTGCCTCGGCCTTCTGAGTGCTGGGATTACAGGCGTGTGCCACCACAGCTACCTCTTGCTTGCTTGCTTGCTTTTGTGCTAAGGGCAGATCCCAGAGCTGTGATCCCGCTAGGAGAGCAGTCTATCACTGAGCCATACCCCACCCCCTCCTTCTAGATCTTGGGAGTCAGAGAGAAGGAGGAGCAGGAAGAGTGACCTGCTTACCTCCAGAACGCATCTGGAGAGATGAAGTCCTGCCTGTGCTCCCAGCAGCTGGCCCCGCAGGAACTGAGCTCGGGGAGGCTGAATCCCAGCAAAACCCAGGTCAAGTCAGTTTCTCCTGCTCAGAGCTGGATGTTTTCTGGTGCTGATCATTCTGGAGTATCCATAACCTCTGCCCCGGTTTAGGCCAAGCCAAGTTGGATCACCTGAGGTGAATTACCTTGTACCAAGGTTATATTTAACAGATTGCAAAACAGACTGTAAAAAAAACACTGAAGAGAATCTGAACTCTCACCCAGAGCGTCTGTCTGTGTTGGCACAGAACACCCCCGAAGCTGATTTGGAGAACCTTGAGACAAGCTTTCTCCAGCGCTGCCAATACCATCCTGTTTCTCAAAGGCTCGTGCCCAACAGTGGCGGTACCTCCCATTGCGCAGCCCACCTGCGCACCCTCCCGCCCTGGAAGCCCTGCCATGACCAGGGACAACTCTCCTCTTCCAGGCATATCCCTGACTGCCTTCTGCACCTCCTCATCCTGCGCAGAGGCCAGGCTTCCCCAAGACCTCCCCTGCCCAGGGCTGTGTCTCCTGGACAGAGCCTGCTCACTTCTCATCTCTCATTTCTCACCTGGCCATGAACTTGAGAGCCACACATGACATTGTTTTCCTGGTTCCCCAGTGGTCTCCAAACTGTAACACCTCCACCTTTTTTTCTTTTCCTATTTTTTTTTTTTTAATTTTTGTATCACCTCCACCTTCGCAACCATGGGATGCCTCTTTTGACCCTGTGCTATGGGCTTCCAGTTGCTTTACCAACAATATGCCTGGGTATAGCCAGCCAACTCTGGGACTCCAGCCCCTCCCAACCCCCGTCTCAGTGACGTTTGTTCAGTAGGATGAGTCATACTTCAGCTTCTCTGCACTCGACCTTTACCTGTACTTTACTCCCTCAATGCTAGGGACACACCCTGGGCTCCATCCTGGTCACAGCAGTCCCATCTCACTCTGGGACCATTTGTCATCTGCCCAGCCCTCCAGCTCTGAGCTGTTCCATTGCTGTTTACACCCCCAATTCCTCCAATTCCTCCCGTTTGCACATATCTTGCCACTATCCTGGTTCTTTTGATTTTCCCCATTCGCCATCCTTAATCACTTTTGATTTATCTTCCAGAGAAATTAAACCCACAGAGCCAGCTAAATAGCTCAGCATATTAATGCACCTGCTTAGGCAGATGCAGGGGCCGGTGTTCGATCCCCAGGCCTGCTGTGCCAGCCCAGCCCCAGGGCACACTGAGATAGGCAACTGACACTGGGTGTGGTGATGCATGCCTGAAATCCCAGCACTTGGGAGGCTGTAAACAGAAAGATCACTACGAGTACAATCTACGCAG
This sequence comes from Ctenomys sociabilis, assembly GCA_004027165.1. Classification (NCBI taxonomy): domain Eukaryota; kingdom Metazoa; phylum Chordata; class Mammalia; order Rodentia; family Ctenomyidae; genus Ctenomys; species Ctenomys sociabilis. The sequence continues at coordinate 52,946 of PVKA01002220.1, forward strand.
TGAGACCCTGTACTCCCTGTCCTAAATACAAAAAAGAGAGAGAAATTACACAAATGAGCCCCTTTGGTGAACAAAACAACAGGAAACCAATTCAAGCACAAGAAAAACTAGACAGCTGGGTATGATAGCCCTTACCTATAAACCCAGCTCTCTGGGAGACTGAGGCAGGAGGGTCAAAAGTTCAAGCTCTTCCTGGGCAATTTAGTGAAACTCCTTTCAGATGAAAGAACAGAACGAGAGTCTGTCACCATCAGGATGCTAATGAAATTTAAAGCAAAAAGTGGGTCAAAACAGCCTGGGGTTTTCAGTGTGTGCAAATGTAGTATGAGAGCTGTCATATAAAGTTCAGATTGGTGTGAAAGGAATATCTTTGGAAGGTTTTTATGTTTTATGTTAATTGATACAATGTAGACTGTGAACAGTTAGCCATGTATATTGTAATTCCTTGAGCTATCTCTTAAAAAATTTTTACAGAGATATCAAAGAAAACAAAACAAAAAACACTAAAATAATCAAAACAAAACAAGACCAGAGGGCCGAGAGATAGCTCAGCGGGATAGCTCAGCGTTGTAAGTGCCTGCCTGGCAAGCGCAAGATCACTAGTTTGTTACCCACTACCACAGAACAAAACAAAAAGACCAGGAAAGAAAAAGGAAACAAATAAGAGAGAGCCAGCAGCATAGCCACCATACTGGCCAGCAGGCTAAAGACAAACGGCCTAAGCGTTTCGTAGCCCCTAGGGTCCGGCCACTGGGAACGACCAGCTGCTCTGAAGGGCTTACGGAGGCAGTGTTACTAATGAGAGCGAGTGAGTTTAAATACCATCTGGGCTTCTCCGATGTGAGAAACCCAAAATAAACATATAGAGAACAATAGAAGATAGATCATAGGAAGAAGCGAGAGTTTGTTCACATGGGGAGAGGACTGACCCATGGAAGGGGAAGAGCAGGGCATGAAAACAGAATTCAGACGCACTCTGCGCCTGGACCAAACCCCCGGGAGGCGCGCACTCTCTCGACTGCAAACGTGCGCTTAGAAAACTGAGAAAAGAACGGGGATGAGCGTGCAGCTCAGTGCGAGGGTCATGGAGTCAATCCTGGGAGGGGTCGCGTTGTATAAGCAAGAGGTACAGCAGCCATGAGCGCACAGGCCCGTTCCTGGCCATGCTGAGTGATGTGTGGTTACGCAGTGCAGCACTGGGTGCTGACTGTCCCAATACAGTAGCAGAGCCAATGCACAGCTGTCCAAGTCCTCCTAATTTCTACCCCGGCCTGGCTAGCTCAGACGAGCACACTAAAATAGTTAGTAACATGCATTATCCAGTTTAACGAAAGTTAAGCTCTTTGTACGAAATTTTACTCTAAGATAGATGATTTCTATAGGGAGACATGTATTGCTATACATCTTGTCTTTGATGCATTTTAGGCTCCTATGTGTCTTCCATACTTCGAATGCCATCTTTAGATTCATATATCCAGTCGTATATTTGACATATCTACTTGGATGTCCAATAGACATACAAATCTTACATTTAAAATAAAACTCTGAAAAGCTGGGCGTGGTGGCGCATGCCTGTAATCTCAGCACTCGGGAAGCTGAGGCAGGAGGATTGTTGTGACTTTGAGACCAGCCTGAGCTACAAAGTGAGCTTAAGGCCAGCCTGAACTGCACAGTGAGACCTTGTCTCAAAAAGACAAAAAAAAAAAAAATTAAAAAAATAAAATAAAATAAAACTCTGTGTAAACAACAAAGAAAAATGATAAATTGTACTAAGAATCAGCAACAGGAAAATAATGCAAGAATAAGTAAGCAACTTTCAGTAATAACTCTTATTGTGAATGGACTCAGTTCTCCAGTGAAAGGATAGACTGGCAGAATGGATTGAGAAACAAAATCTATCAGTATGCTAAAACACATTTAACCCCAAAAGAAACATATTTAATCCAAAAAGAAATTCATAAACTAAATGGCAAGGATGGGGGCCAGTGAGATAGCTCAGTGGACTAAAGCACCTGCTTAACCAAGCTCAGGGAGCACGGTTCGATCCCTAGCACCACATGCCAGGCCAGCCCCACCCCCAGGGCAGGCGGAGCCAGCCACAGAGTCTGGCCATAGGGGCATACTCCTGTAATCCCAGTGGTGGGGAGGCTGAAAACAGAAGGATCACTATGAGTCCAGGATGCATAGTGAGACCCTGCAACAGCCAAATACATATAAATAAATAAATGCCAAGGATGGAAAAGCAATATTTCATACAATGGGAACTAAAAAAAAGGCAGGAGGAGCCACCTATCTTCAGACTTTAAGCCAAAATGATGAGGCAAAGAAGACCACAGCATATTGGCTGAGGGAAGAATTCAGCAGGAAGAGGCAACAGTTACAGACACCTATGTGCCAAACAGTGTCACACCCACTGTTTTTATGTTTTTTCATTAAAAAAACACTACTGGATATAAAAGATCAGATAAACATCAACATAATTGTCGTGGGGGACCTCAGCATTCCACTGTCACAAATAGATCAACTAGACCACCACCAACAAAAAATATCCACAAAAAAATAGAGTTGAACAGACTTCGGAACAAACAGACTTAAAAGCTATTTCAAGAGCACTCCACTCAACAATAACAGAATACACGTTCTTCTCAGCAGCACATGAAACTGCCTCCAAAAGAGACCATATACTAGACAAGAAAGCAGGCCTAAGCAAACACAGAAGAGTCAAAATTATACCATGCATAACACAATGAAAGTAGAAATCAATGGCAAAAGAAATCACAGAAATTATGTAAATGTATAAAATTAAACAGTATACTTTTGAATAATCAATAGGTCCCAGAAGAAATAAGACAGTTCCCAGAGTTAAACAGTAATATCATTACAACATACCAGAATTTATGGACGCAACGAAAACAATCCTAGAAAAAAGTTTATAGCTGTGGATACCCACGTAAGAAAAACAGCCCAAATAAATAATCTGATGATGCACCTCAAGGTCCTAGAAAAACAAGAACAGCCCAAATGCAAAGCTGGTACAAGGAAGGAAATCATGAAGTTCAGAGCAGAAACCAATAAAATTGATACTAAACACACACACACACACACACACACACAATGAATTGAAGATCTGGTTCTTTGCAAGAATAAACTTAATAGAGAAACTCTTAGTCAATCTTACAGGAAGAAAGAGGGAGGGAGGGAGGAAGGGAGGGAAGGAAGGAAGGAAGGAAGGAAGGAAGGAAGGAAGGAAGGAAGGAAGGAAGGAAGGGCCAAGTCAATTTAACTAGAAACAAAAAACATGAAATCATATCAGATGCTGCCAAGATCAAAAAGTATTAGCAACTACTTCACAAACCTAATAAATTGGAGAATTCAGAAGAAATGTATAGACTTATTCAACCAAAATTAAACCAAGAAGATATTAAAAATTCTGAATAATCCAAATTGAAGCACTAACTAATAAAACTCTACCACTTAAGAAAAACCCAGGTCCTGATGGGTTCACTGCTGAATTGTTTAAGAACTCCAGGAAGATCTAATGCAAATGCTCTTCAAACTCTTTAATGAAACTGAAAGGAAGGCGCACTCCTAAAGTCATTCCTGGGAGAAGCATTATCCTGATTCCAAAGGCAGACAGACAACAATCCAACCAAAAAAGAGAACTACAGGAGCCGGGGAGATGGCTCAGTAGAATAAGTGCTTGCCTGGCAAGCACAAGGACCTGAGTTCAACTCCCAGTTCCACAAAAAAAAAAAAAAAAGGTACTGGAAGAACAGGAAGCAACAAGTAATAAAAGAGCCTGACTCACGGCAGGGATGCAAGGGTGGTGCAGCATTAATGGTGCAGATTCATTACACAAACAAAGCAAAGAAAAGTCACAGGGTCATCTGTAGACACAGAGAAAGCCTTTGACAAAATCTAACATCCATTCATAATTTAAAAAAACAAACCTGGAGAATCTGAACACAACTACTTTGAAGATAACAATATGCCAATATGCAATATATAAACCATTGTTAAATTTCCTATTGTTTTAAAATTCTGTATTGTTGTCTTTATTGATTTTTTTTTTCTCTTTAATATTAAAAAAAAAAACCCTAAGGAAATAGGTACAGAAGGACCTTCGCTCAACCTGACAGGAGCTCGGGCCCACCCGGTGAGACCCTGGTGCTGGGTGCCCTCCTGCGCCCTGGGCAGTGCCAAGCACATGCAGTGTGGAGTCGCTGTAGTCACACGTGGTTTTGGGAGGTTTCCTGATCTCAGAACAGCTGGCCAATAAATCCATTCACGAGGGTTCTGCTTTCATATTCTTTGTGTGGAAGAGACTAGAACTGGGAAGTCAACACTGAGTCATTCATTTTTTTTAATATTGATTTTGAAGAACATGAGTGCTCACATTTTTGGCCAGATCTTAGATTTAATCAGACCTGTGAACTCCAGGAGGGTAATGTCTGGAGAAGATTGACTATTGTGAAGTCAGTGGGATTCGGTGACCAAACAAAGAAAGAAGCAAGCCACCGACTCATCACTGACTGCATGAACGCTCCTATTTCCAAGAAGAACTGAAGATCAAGTGCTGTCTCTTCCAGCGTCCATGCGAGCCTCTACCCCATCCCCTCCACAGGCCACGCTCTGAAGACGCCCCACTCTTCATCATGAGAACCTGGCCAGCTTTGGTGAACATTGACTAGTGGTTGCCAAAGCAGACGGTTGCTAAAACTGAATTAGAGAAGTTCAAGGTGATGTCACGAGTGAGTTGATCCAAATTCACCAGTTTCCAGCAGAGGTGAAATGCATAGAGATAGCAGAAGGGGGCTGGGAGACTGCGCCCCTGCATCTACTGAAACTTGGACCCTACCCCAGGGCCAATCTTCTGTCCACTGTTCTAAGAGAAGCAAAAACAAAAATAGCAAAGAGCCATAAAATCTCTGAACACAAGTGTAACCTTTTCCCCCCACTCTAAATTTGTTGTAGTGGTTTGGGGTATTTTTCAAGGGGAACAATATAATATAGGACATGTTTTATAATATTAGTTTATAAGGAATCTTCCGAAGATAACATACAAGAAATGCAGGAAGTCTGTGCACACATATAAACACTGAGGACTCCAGCTGAGAACATAGATCCTAATATTCTGCATGAGTCCTACTGGAAGCCCAGAGCTCATAACAATGCCTCTGCAAGTCCAACTGGAGGCCTAGAGCCCACAACAAAGCCTCATGCAGATCCACTTCATAGATCTGTGCTGGAAAGGCCCAAATGTCAGTGGTAGAAGCTAGGAAGTCTATGCCAACGGGATGAAGGATCTGTGCTTACAAGCGGAGGGATCTGAACGGAGCCAGCAAGCAGCACTCGAGTTAAGCACAAAAGCTCCCCCAAGAGCACCACAGCCATCCTCAGCAACAGCGAAGTCCCAAGCTCCTCCAGCGATGAGGAAACCTAAGTTCCCATCAAGAAAGCCAACACAACAAGCTTCTCCATGAGGCTAAGCTGTGCACCATCTTCCCCTCTGGGGCCAGGAAGCGATGCTCCAGATGAGGACCAGAGCTCCTCCAGAGTTCACCAGCAAGCCACCATGGCAAGCTCCTCCAGCAGCACAGCCCAGGAGAACCAGCAGCTTCCAACAGCTCCAACGGCTTCTCCAAACAGCATCCCTTACAGTGTTCTGCCTTTTTGCTGCTGGCAACAGTCCCCTCAGCAAGCACTATGATAGTTTAATTCAGCTGGGTGCAATAAGCTGACTACCAGTTAAAAATCCACTACACGTGTTAAAATTTTATGAACTTGGACTGCAGCCCATACATGTAACTTAACCAGAGTGAGCTCTGGGCTACACTTGCTTGTTGAAAACCCTGGGATTACTCAGAAAGCAGTCAGGCATTCCTGTCAATCTTGCATGGACCCAGTGAGGGGAACCGAAGCTGGGAAGCACATCCTTTCAAATCCAACATCCTGATGTGGCTTTCGGTGCCACATTTTTGTTGGTGCACACCTGCCCTGAACACGTCTTTCCATGATCCTCAATAAAGGCAGCTGCATTCTTTTCCCATTGAATGTACCCTAGCAATTATTCACTCACTGTCCACAGAGCCGGACTCTACCCGTGGGCCCAGCCTACCACATGGTAACAAGACCATTGCCAATATCAGTGTTGCTTTGGATGAACATCTGCTGTTTGCTGTTGCAGGAAATTGCGGGAAGTTTTCAAGTACAAGATCAATATATAAGCCAGTTGATAAAACTGTTTACGTATTCACTGTTGTTGGACATGTCAAAGTTATTCTTTTACCATGGTTCTGGATGTCTTCTGCTGCTGTCAAGTTCTTATCATTCTGCTGTGTATTATACTAAAGAGAATACCTTCTTCATGTTATGGCCCATTGCATTTATGTTCCAAGTTGAACTTCTTTTGGTATATGCTAAACAAATTTTAAAAATGTTTGGGTGATGAGCATAGCTCTTAACATCCCAATAGTTTCATAGAACTATTTTTTTGATGCAACTAATAAATACTATCTTAAGCCTCTAGACAAACTGTAAAATACAATAACCACATGTATGCTTTAGTATGCTTTATTGTACTGATATATTGCTGTGACAAAATAAAATGTGTTCAGAAGCTTAAAATGTGCAGCTCTATAGACCCCTTTTTTAATTTTTTTTTTTTTTTTTTTTTTGTCTTTTTGAGACAGGGTCTCACTATGCAGTTCAGGCTGGCCTTAAGCTCACTTTGTAGCTCAGGCTGGTCTCGAACTCACAACAATCCTCCTGCCTCAGCCTCCCAAGTGCTGGGATTACAGGCATGCGCCACCATGCCTGGCTTAGACCCCTTTTTTTATTATGAAATGTATTTGGTTGCTACCAGGTCTCACTACGCAGCTCGGACTCACAGTGATCCTCCTGTTTTCAGCCTCCCCAGCACTAGGATTACAGGCATACATCACTCTACGGCCAGCTCAGCCCACCCTTGGGGTGCGGGAGGATAGCACAGCATGTATTCCTGGGGATTGAACCACAGTCCGTCTGCTTGCCTGAGCTTGCCTAAGCAGGCGCTTTAGTCCACTGAGCCATCTCACTGCTCCTATAAACACCTTCTTTTGAGGACTTTGAACCTGGGCATAATATACTATTTCCATTAGTCTATCTTACATATAAGACCCTGTCACAAAAAAAAAGAAGGAAGGAAGGACAGAAGAATAGAGAAAGGGTAAGGGGAGAAGAAAGAAAGAAAGAAAGAAAGAAAGAAAGAAAGAAAGAAAGAAAGAAAGAAAGAAAGAAAGAAAGAAAGAAAGAAAGAAAGAAAGAAAGAAAGAAAGACAGAAAGAAAGATTAGTGACCCAATGCATCTCCCTTGGGAAAACTTGTATTCCGAATCTCAGCCCTCTCCAGTTTCTTTTCCATCCGTTCTAGAATGTCTTTAAAGCTCCAGTCTTCAAAATGCAAGCAGTGGATTTCACATTTCATTATATGCATGAGTGAGTGAGTTCACTGCTAACAGGAGAGCCAAGTTATTGCAAGGTATTTTTTTTTCCTATGGAATTCAAAAACTGTCTTATATTACTTGAAGCCAAAATGTGGCTTTTATAATAGAAATTATATTCATATAAAGAAAAAGTCTGAAAATCACAGTCCTTAAACATTTATTCACAGCATTTGATTATAGATTTTTTTCCAGTCTTCTCAATATTTCAAGGCCTGATTTCTTTACAGTTAGCTATTTTGTTCAGGCCACAAGAGATTGGGGTGAAAATGCAGGACTGTATACAGTAGAAATATGAAATGTGACTTCTCTGGCCATTTATTGTGCTTTTTATTGCAGCCCCTTCCAAGTCTCCCCCCTCGCAATGGCGGGGGCTTGCGAATATATAGGCCTCTGTGTCTTTATTTTTTGCAAGGTGTCTGCGGTAGAATGCCACAAAGTGTTACATATCCAGTGACATCTGAGCTCTGCACATACTAAGCTGCACAATGTGATGTTTGCTTCATGTGTATGCTGAGTAGTGATGAACTCAAGGTTTAGCATAAGTATCGCCTTAAACTTTTGTCATTTCCTTATGGTGAGTGCACTCAAATTCCACTCTCCCAACCATTTTTCGGGACAACGTCCCAAGATCTTCAATCAGTGGAGCTGTTTACCACTCGCGACTGGGCGTGCCCTTGGCAGTTCTTTGCCAGTCACACACATCACCGCTACACAGCAGCATATTTGATAAGAGCCAGCCTAGAGACATGAATGGATGCTGGAGAATATTAACAGATAACACCGGCTACTGGACAGCAGCTTGGAAGCCAGACAAAAAAGAGAGCTCACTCTCTGCTCAATTGGGAAGACTCCCTCTCTTCCCCTTCCTTGGGTATGCGGCACAAATTCCCAGGATAGGCACTAACCAGAATGCCATCTGGAAATGACTAGATTAAAGGGCAAAAGGTGTTCGTGAGCAGCCTTTGCAGGGAGGGATAGCTCCTTGGGGTAGTATTTTGTTGGTGCTCTTCACAACACACAGCTCTTAGTGGCTGTGACTCCACCTACCTTGGAGGGGGATTGGTCTGAGCCAAGTCAAACGGAAACAGCTGGCCCCCAGCGGGAGATGCTTGCTGCCTGGGCATAGCTGCCCACGCCTGTGACCCAGAAACATGGACTTGGCCCAAATGAAGTGGCTGCTTTCTTCGTGACGTGCAGGTGGCAGCTTGCCGTGTACCACAGAGAACCAAGCAGCTGCTTGGCAGCTCGGCTTGCACAGTGCCGAGCTCTTGTGGGTCGTGCTGAGCACTTTTCCTGGGTTCCTTTCGTTCCTTCTCTCTCTTGGAGAAGATCTAGGTCCCTCTTTGCCCTCCGCCCAGCCCCCATTTTCTCTATCAAGGTGTTCAGATTCGTTGGGGGTTTGTTTTGGTTTTTCAGTGCTGAGTAATAGTTTAAAAGGACAGTGCTTCCTCCTGCAGAAAAGAAAAAATATTTTGCAGGTGCTTTAAAAGAGACAGTTTTCATATCAAGAAGAAGTGGTGGAAAGCAGCAGCTCGACAGACAGCTCTGGCCCAAGCAACTGGTCTCCCTCCCCCAAGTCCTGCTGCTGCCCCTGGCTGTATAGCTGCCACATCTCCTGCGCTGTGTCTTTGTCCACTCTACTAGGTTTTGCTTTTGTTGCAATAACTGTAGCCTCAGGTTTATGCCCCCATTTAAATATGTAGCACTTGCCTGGCAAGTGCAAGGGCCTGAGTTCAATCACTGGTTCCACCAAAAAATAAATAAATAAAAAGATATGTAATCTTGCATTTGCTGAATGCCTAACTTTGACCCTAAGATTTGTCCCCAAAGGTATATATTTCATCGCTCAGTCTAGGTAGATGAAGAGTGTTCGAGGGACATGTCTTATTCTCTATTCTTAGAGTTCAAATGGAACAGTTTCCATGGCTGAGAGCTACATCTGTGGAGAGTTAGCTAAGTGTTGGGGTAGTGGGGCTGCACTTGCTAAACCACCTCCAACAGGGTATTAGGGTTTAGGATTGGCTCAGAAGCATCCAGCCAACAAGCATCCGAGTTCTAGACTGTGCCTGGACTCCTCGTGGATACAGGGGAGATTCTAAGGCTCAAAAGAAAAAGTAGTATATACACACGACTGGAGATGTTCGGCCCCTAGGGAGTTCAGCTTTATCAGGGGACCCTTTGATAAAATCTAGGTTTGGTTTGGTTTGGTTTTTACCGGAACCAGGAATTGAACTCAGGCCCTTGCACTTGCCAGGCAAGCGTATTCTACTGATCCATCTCCCTGGCCCCCCCTTTGATAAAATCTGAATTTGGTTATAGACAACCTAGAGGGTTGGGTGCCCTGTCAAGTTTTCTTGTGGGAAAGGTTCTATAGGTCTTCCATGACCAAATCCCAAGGAATTCAGCCTTGCCAGGTCATGGGCCTAAAGCTGAAAGTCTTGGCAGCTCAGAAGATGTCCTGTCAAGCCCCCACTTCTGGGTTAGAGACTAACTCAGGGATAGGCCTGTTAGGTTTCCCACAACTCCTGTTGTTTTAACCAGCATTTACAAGGGAATATATTTAATATGAAACATAGTTTTTAGGCTTATTTTATGATATTCACCCAAAGAGTCAGACATAAAAGAGTGCGGAAGAGCTGTCTACCCACTAGAGACCCAAAGAATCTAGCTGAGGGCCTGGATCCCACAGAACATTCCTGCATGTGTCCAGCTGAAAACCTGGAGCCCACGGCGATGTCCTCCGCAACTCCAGCTAGAGGCCTAGAGCCCATGGCAAGGTCTCGTGCAAGTCTGTATCAAGGATCTGTGCTGGGTTAGTAGTGGAAGCCAGAAAGTCCACACCAGTGGGCGAAGATCTGTGCCAGCAGGCTGAGGGGTCTGCACTATAGCCAGGCAGCAGCACACACGATAAGAGCAGAGCTCCCCTGAAAAGGACCACAGCCATGCTCAGCAACAGTGAAGACCCTGGCTCTTTTGATGATGAAAATATCCAAGTTCATATCAGGAAAACCAGTATGACAAGGTTCCTTCAGAGAACCAGCAGCACACCAGATCAGAACATCTTCCCCTCCAGTAAGATTCCCAATTGAGGTAGCAGTTGTCCATTGCCAGGGATATCAAGCCTCCTTGGACCCCATATCCCAGGATAATTCTAAAGCAGATTCCACAGCTAAACAGGCCACTCTCTGATGTAGTTCCAGCCTGTCAGTAGCACTGCCCATGGTCCCACTCCAAGATCTTTACTTAGAGCCAGAATACTATACAAAAGAGCTTCAAATGATCTACAGTGAAGGAGTTCAAAGGGGCTAATGGGGGCCATTGGCACCCGACTGTTCTTGCCCCAGGAGTGCAATGGAAAGTCACCAAGTCCCTACATGGTGCCTTCCACCTGGGTGAGCTGCCATCAGTGCTATAGGGCCTGGAGTCCATAACAAAATTACTCAGATCCGCAAGACATGTCCTGTCTGTGGCCCCATAATCCACAGACTCATCCTCCCCTCAATCCCTGAACCAATACAGAGATGTGAGTCATCTCCTGGAGAAGGTTCATATCAGGAAAACCAGTATGAAACCACTGGGTGATGGCAAATAGCCATCACCTAATGCCTACATGTATGGGATACATGCACTTCCTGCTGTGCACTGGCACCTGCTCTGCAAGGACAGAGGCTTCTCCACCAGGTCAGAACAGGCCTTGGAGGTGCCAAAAGTCCTCCTTAAAAAAAATTATAAAAACAGTTTGCAATGTATTAATTTATCGAATCTGTCATGTTAATGTGTCTTGAAACTGTTTCATTTATATTTGTACTTCAATAAAATAAAATTAAAAAGTCCTCCTTAAAGAAGTGATCCCTAGGTTTAGACTGCCTAGGTCTATCCACACTGATAACAGATCCTTTTTTACATCCAAAACCATGCAGGAGTTGTCAAAGCACTGGGAGTGAAGCACCCTCTCCACACTATGTAGAAACACCAGTCATCAGGAAAAGTCGACTGCAAATCTGACTCCCAAGTGAACCCTAGCCAAGTAGTGTCAAGAAACCCACCGTAAGTGTCTAGATCTCCTTCCAACTTCTTTTCATGAGGTTTGGGGCAACCTGCCCCCCCCCAGCCTAAATTTAATCTCAGCTCATTTGAAAGACTTTATAGGAGGCCCTTTTTGATGACTGACCTACCTGCTGACACTAAAAC